>JAJMKZ010000334.1:0-48437 GCA_030564005.1 Ruyongia tratensis | reverse complement strand
GTATATTGATGGTTTCCAAGACAATTTGGCTTTCTGTCCATTAATGAAAACAATGAACAAACCTGCTTTTAATGCTATAAAGACTCATTCTCCAGAAAAACCTGTTTTAGTTTTTGTTGCTTCACGTCGTCAAACCCGTTTAACAGCTTTAGATTTAATTCATTTATGTGGGTTAGAAGAAAACCCTCGTCGTTTTTTGAGTATGGATCAGTGGGAGCTAGAAGATATATTGAGTAAAGTTAAAGACGAAACATTGAGACTTGCATTGCAATTTGGTATAGGTTTACATCATGCGGGTTTGGTAGATTCTGACCGTAGAATCAGTCATTCTTTATTTCAAAATAATAAGATTCAAATTCTAGTTGCTACAAGTACTTTAGCTTGGGGTGTTAATTTGCCGGCTCATCTAGTTATCATAAAAGGTACACAATTCTTTGACAGAAAAGTTGAGGCATATAAAGACATGGATTTAACAGATATATTACAAATGATGGGTCGTGCTGGTCGTCCAGCATTTGATACTAGTGGTACTGCTATTGTTTACACAAAGGAATCCAAGAAAATGTTTTATAAACATTTCTTAAATGTTGGTTTTCCAGTTGAGTCTTCATTACACAAAGTTTTAGATGATCATATTGGTGCTGAAATTGCTTCTGGATCTATCCGTACGAGACAAGATGCTATTGACTTTTTAACTTGGACGTTTCTTTATAGAAGAGCACACAATAATCCTACATACTATAATATTGAAGATATAACCACTCATGGTGTTAGTGCATATTTATCTAATTTGATTAATGATGCTATTGATAATTTGAAAGAATCTGGATGTGTTTTTGAAACTGATAAAGTTTTAACTCCAACTCCATATTTACAAATTTCATCATTCTACTATCTATCACATAAAACCATCAGAAGATTAATTAAGGAAATTTCACCAGATTCAAATTTCAGAGATTGTTTAAGATTTTTAGCAGAGGCAGCTGAATATGATGAACTCCAAACTCGTCATGGTGAAGAAATAATGAATATTGAAATGTCACAACAACTTCGTTATCCACTTGAAGACCTTGGTGAAAGACCTGTTTGGGATCCTCATATCAAAGCATACCTATTATTACAAGCATTTTTTTCAAGAACAGACTTACCAATTGCTGATTATGTTCAAGATACTGTTTCTGTTTTAGATCAAGCACTACGTATTTTACAAGCTTATATTGATGTTGCCTCTGAATTAGGATACTTTAAAACGGTCTTGATCTTTATTAAAATAATGCAATGTATTAAACAAGCTCACTGGTTTGATGATGATGCTGTTACATCTTTACCTGGTTTAGATTTAAATAGAATTCAAGATTTTGATCCAGAAGGGAATCCAAATCAAATTACCATGTCAATGCTTCTTGACAAGAGACCTTCCAGTTCTTCAGGTAAACGTGTTATTACAATGAATGAAGTTGGAACTTTAAAAGGTAAGAAGTTAGATAATTTTGCTACTAAATTAAAGGTTCATGATGATTTAAGGAAACAATTTACAAATACAGTTACAAAGCTACCTGTTGGTTTATTCTCCGTGCACCAGACATCTTCAGATGAATTGATTATTACACTAAAGCATATTAATACACCTGTTAATTCAGAATTCAAGGTTTTAACACCTAAATTCCCTAAATTGCAAAAAGAGCAATGGTTTGTTATGTTATATGAAAGAGAATCCAAAGAGCTTCTATTAATCAAGAGAGCTTCTCCAAAATTTATTAATAAGGATGATGATAAGGGTATCGTTAAGTGTAATTTAGAAATTCCAAATAATCTACATGGATTAGAATTAGATATAGTAATGGTCAATGATGCTTATGATATAAAATATGCTCAAAAGGTTACTTTAAAGGAATAAGCTTAATATTTAGAACTTGATTATATAATCAACCTTCTTTTTAATCAATTTTTTTTTGTAGCAACTTCGAAACATCAACAACATGATGACGTAGTACACAAAGAAAAACTGTACTTTATAATCAATGGGGGTTATATATAAATCAAACAGATACCACTTGAATAAAATGTCAAATTAAAAACTTTTATAGTTACTATATTATTGCTCTTCTTTTTGTGTTCTACCCTAGACTATGGCCTTAAAGAGAGAATCTAGTTCAGAGTTTCAACGTGCAGTTGTTAAAAGGCTAAAGGTTGATTTCTCCAAATATATCAATTATAACAACAACAATTATTATAAACCACTTTCTCCAAAACGAATAGATGACCTTAGATCTGGTAAAATTAAAAAACCAATGGAAATATTTAATGAAAAGTTCTCTCAAAATCATCAAATATCAAACAATGAAAAATATCTTGTTCATTGGTTTCAAAATGATTTAAGAATTGATGATAATACTGCTTTTTATCATATGATAAATGAAGCTAAAAAACTAAAAGCAAAACCTATTTGTATATATATTGTGTCACACAAGTTTTTCAATGCCCACAATGAAAGTTGCTGGAAAATAAATTTTATAAAAAGAACACTTGAAAAATTAAAGATTGATTTAGAAGAGAAGCTGAATATTCCTTTGATAACCATTGATCTTGAAGATGAGGAAGTAGGGTTCAATTTTAGTACATGGTTTGAAAATCTTATCATTGATAAGTTTAAAACAAAAACTGTTTTTATGAATCTTGTTTATGATTATGATGAATTTAACAGACAGTTAGATATAATGAAATCTTCATCTTTAAATATTCAAAAGTATCATGATCTATGTATCATTAAACCTGGAGAGCTTTCAACAAAGAAAGGTACACAATTTTTGAAATTTACACCTTGGTATAATTGTTTTCAGATATATATTGTTAAGAAACCTATACTACTTTTGAAGATTGATTGCAAAGAGTGCAAATTTGAAAGTTGGGATTGGAAATCTAAATTTCCTTTTGATGAAGATTTTAAAATTTTAGAAGAGTGGTCATTGGATTCGTTAGAATCACTAACCCCAGAAGATAAAACAAATTTTTATAAAATAATTCCAGGTGAAGAAGAAGCAAAGAGAAAGTTTATGAATTGGTTAGAGAAACATGGTAAACTATATGAAATTGAAAAAGATATTCCTTCGAAAGCAGAAGGGACTTCAAAACTGAGTAGTTACATCTCAGTTGGTTCCATTTCAACTAGAATGATATACAATTATTGCTTAGAATTCAACAAAGGCAAGACAAATGGAGGAAATAGTTCTTTAGAAGATTTCATGAAAGAAGTTGCCTGGAGAGATTTTTATAAACATTGTATTGTTAATTTTCCTTACACTATGATGTTCATACCCTTTTCAAAGAAGAGTGAGAACATAAACTGGAATGATGACTACTCTTTTTTTGAAAAATGGTGTACAGGATCTACTGGCTTCCCCATTGTTGATGCATCTATGAGACAGCTATATCATACTGGTTATATGAATAATCGTTGTAGAATGATTTGTGCATCGTTTTTAACAAAAGATTTAGGCATTTCTTGGAGATTGGGTGAGCAATGGTTCTACAATCACCTTATTGATGCTGATTTTGCTTCAAACTTAGGTGGATGGAGTTGGTGTAGTAGTGTTGGAATTGATTGTCAGCCCTGGTTTAGAAAGTTTGAAATGCATTCACAATCAAGACAGTATGATAGCGAGGGTGAGTTTATCAAGAAGTGGTGCCCTGAATTATTGAAAGCAGATGAAAACGATTTTTCAAAGGGTGGAGACTGGAGTTGTGAATATATACCTGAGATAGTTAGTTCTTCAATGTCGAGGAATGATTTTAAGAATAGGTACAGTCATGCATTTAAGTCAAATGATTAAATGCTCTCACTTGAATTCTAGATAGTTGTATATTTAAATAATATATTGACAGGTATTTGACTTTATTTAAACTGCTATATACAAAAAATTATGCTATAAATCTTCTGATTAATTTTAATGTAACATATCTAAGAATTTCTTCTTCTTAAAGGTGAAACTATGTTTTTAATATATCTTGTAAAAGAATTTGTTTGGCGTAATGGTATTGAGTCTGCTGTAATTTCCTTATCTGAAAGATTAGATGAAATATCTATTTCTTCTGGATTTGCTTCTTGAGAAATTTGATTAACAAATATTGGCCCATATAATGAATCATAAGAGGGTGTATCCTGAGTTGTAAATTCATAAGTTGGAGGAGGGTTTGGATCCTTTGAAGAATATTGAGGTATATCTTTATCCTCACTAGTTCTGAATGTATGACTTGTTTCATTAAAGCAGCTGTAGTCATGATTCAAAGAGATAAAAGTGTTATTTGCATTACCATTCAATCTAAGAACAGGCGTGATTCTTCGATCATTAACACCATTTCTATAGCTAACATCATTTGATCCCAGAGTAAGACGCTCTGACATACGTCTTCTATGATAGTTTATAGAACTTCTTAGAAATCTTGCACTGAGTGACAGTTCTGCACCTGAAGTACCACCCGCATCTGATGATGTGGGTAGTGATGGGGCTATATGGGTGATATTGTTTTGGTCTGATTTGTTATTGTTCATTGGAATCGTTCTTGTAACTTAATTAAGGATTGAAAAGAATGATGATGAAAACAGGAAGAAGAAAGAAGAAAAGTAAGAAATTGAAAAAGCGGGAACCCCTTTTATATCAATAATTTTCTAAAATGGTAATATACATTCATAATTTCATTTTTAATAGGATATAAAGATCAAGTTTTGAGTTGTTTCAATAGAGTAAAACCTCTCAAAAAATACAAAACAGAAAATTCAAATATTTTTTCTGTATCTTCTTTATTTCCGAGAAAAATCCGAACGTCAATTTTAACCGATTAACACCGAAATTTCTACTAATCAAGATGAATGTTATCTTTAATGGATTGAATAAATATATATTAGTGAAAAAAAAAGATAGGTGAGTAATTATTAATTATTAGATGGAAAAAGAAAAAAATTAAAGACAAAAATTAGATTTTGCAGATATAAAAACATCAAATAATCTAGCAATTAAAGTAATGATTAGACTTTTGAAAAATTTGATTTTAAAAAAATACATATTCACATGCACTTCTATATGTCATAGTCTCAATTATTTTTGAAATTTGAAAGTCATATGGCTATACCCAATAGTGCTTGTATATCATAAATAGAAGTCATTGAACTCATGAATTCATAATTAGTAAGAATAAAATAAAAAAAAATTAAATAAAATTAGTATAAAATGAAATAAAATGAAATAAAATAAAATAAAAAAGATGAAAATTCAACTAAAAGTGTTAATATTTTTTATATAAAACACTAACAGAAATTATAAAAGTTGAATATAGTGAATATTAAATATTGTCTTATAAGGTATTTCTTTAAGACTTCCTTACCAACTTTGCTAAAATTAATCAAAATTTGATCTTGAAGGAGATTAAATTTGACTCTTATGTTGTAATCTGTTCTTCCAAATCAATAAAGTCATTTCCCAACCCATTAATAAGGTAACAAGACCAACACTAACATTCAAGGTAAACATAGATGTTAAACCTCTATATTCAAGAGCTTCTACAATTTGATCAGTACTTTGCATAAATATGAAACCACCACAGATTAAACAGAATGATGTGATTAATTCAGTAAATGGTCTAGCTGGTTCCAGATTTTTGTTTGGTAATAACATTAATAAAAAAAAAGTTATTAATCTAAAGAAAGAACCATAAGATAACATATAACCCCATTGCATATGAATAGTGGTAGAAGTATCAGAAGCTTGAGCATGTTGTGACATTAAGATACCAGTCCAAAAGATAGTGAAAACTGGGAAAGGATTTGGAGAATAACCTGGTGAACCTGCATGTATAGCTGATGGATTAATATTAGTATTATTTAAAACTTGATTAAATCTCCATTCAGATAAAATATATTCAGTTATTAAACCACAAAGACCACTACCAATATACATGAAAGCAATTGAAGCATGTTGTAAATCTTTTGCTGTCCAAGCGCCACCACTTGGTGTAGCTAAACGTTCTAAAAAGACATTTGTAGAACCATAGAAGAAAATTAAAAATGATTCATAACCTTCCATTGTAATCATACCATGTGGTGTAATTTTATACCAGAATGAATTAATATTAACTTGATTTTTTAAAACAATAGCTTTATTCCAAGCTAAACCTTCTTTTGATAAACAACCACAATAACGAGCCAATGAAAAGACACCTAAAGTAAAGAAAACACCACCTTTAATAAAATGTGCTAATAAGTTGAAGACTTTTACACCTTGTCCCATCAAATTACCAACAGCGGAACCAACAACGATATGAACAAAATAATAAGCTAATAATGGCATATTCATATAAGAATAAATAAAATTAATCAAACTTGCAAATCTTGAAGTTGCAATACCTAAAACGACTTGTGAATGAAAAATTTTTGATAATAAAGAATCTCTTTGTGTGGAACTACTTGAATGTAATCTCAATGGATGATCTTGAAAATATAATTCATTATCAAGGTCTAAAGAATCATTTCTATTGTTATATTCAGTACCTGGTGTATCTTCTTTTTGACTATGTTGAATATATGGTTTTTTATTATTATTCCCACCTTGATTTGAATTATTATTGGATGAACCAATTAAAGTAGGTGAAGAATTTGAAGCCTGTCTTTCTAAATCAACATCAAGACTATTAGTTAATGGTGAGTGTGAATCTGAACCTTCTTGTGACAAATCTCTTAAAGGGATAAAATCATGATTAATTTCATCATTATCAAAGATATTATGTTCATTTTTAACCCATCTTGATGCATGAGAGATAATAGCTAAACAAAAATGAACTACTAAAGTAAAAAATAAAATCCAACACATCTTTGTATAAGCATTTTGAGGATATAAATCTGGAACTGTTGAACCATAAATCTTTAAAGAGATTAAAGAAGATGTAGTAAATAATAAATTAAAAAATAAAAATGGTAAATACCATTTTGATTTGACATTGTTTAATACTAATGAAATTGGATAAATAAACATGAATGCGACAAATATAGTTATACAATGATACCAAAGAAAAGATTTATGAGGAGCATCAATTGTGAAAAAAGTAGTAGTATTATAGTTATCCCAATATAATCTTTCAGCAGGTGAAAGGTTCATTTCAGTGATTGGCAAACCATGGTGATGTCTATCTTCATGAGCTTTTGGAACAACTGTTTCCCAATTAATAGTTTTTGAAGGGTCTTCATAATAGTCATCTGATTGAGTTGAATCCATATCCATGTTCATACCCATTTCTGAAGAAGCAGCGGTATGATCAACACCATTGTGAGCAGTTATTAAAGAGGCAAATATTAGAGATGTGAAAGCTATTGAGTTTAATCCAGAGAACTTCATGATTCTAATCTAATGTTTGTTGTGTTAACAATTAATTAATAATGTGTAAAAAAAATAAACTTCCTGTTGTACTTAAAAATAATGAAATAGATGAGTTTAAAGATAGTTTGATAATTATTAATTGATTAAAAAAAAGGTTCTAATTGAGTTGGAAGTATTGAAAGCGCGTTAATATAACTTGATAATACTGATTGATAAGTTTTGAGTAAACAAATAATCAAGAGCTTTAATTTTTTGAAAAAGCTTTTTTATGTCAAAACTTATTACTTATTTTTGATGACGTTTAAATGACAATTGAGTGATATTCAATGAGAGTAAACCTTGAGTCTTTAAGGACCTATGATGGAATAGACACAAGTTAACAGGTATTAGAAGTAAGAACAAGAACCGTAACGATACAAGGGAAATTAGAAAGAGGAAAATGAGGATTGTTTTTGGTATATATATATATAAAAAAGAAAGATTTTTCTTGGAGACTAGAGTTAAATCCGACACCGAATCCCGAGATGTCTGCGTTGTTTCCGTGTCTTCCGTTGCGCTCCATGGGACTAGGGAGCAGGGCCGGGCCTGGTGGTAACGCTTCTTCTGTTGTTAATTCTGTTTAATTTAAAGTTAGGCAGACAAAGTAGAAAAAGTAGACAGCCTCTTCCTTTAAACAATGAACCATCCCTCTGGGCTACCATTTATAGAAGCATCTTTGTTTATTTAGTACAATTTTCTATGCTGGCATATCAATAAGTTTTGGTGTATATAGTTCAAATAAAGCTGGCGTTATACTTGTTTCTTGTTTCTTGTCTCTTTTGATAAACCATTGGCGCCCAACCCGCAAAGTTTGTTCAAATTAGCCAACAAATAAATAGTTTCAGTGATTTGTGGTTCAATTAGTTAACTAAGTAGTTTGAAATCGACTGACAAATTATCGATGGTTAGTGGTTACACTGTTTCACTAGTTTATTATTCTATTTATACAACTCAAAAAACACTACAAGAACACAAGTGCAACTTGAAGTTTGTTAATTAGCATTTGGTCTGTTTATAAATTTTAGCTAATGAGCCTAAAAAGAGACTGGAAGAACCTAGCTGAAAAGTGAAAAGTGAAAAGTCTACCGCAACCTTGGCAGTAAGTATCTATTGGGTAATCGATGGTAATTGGTAATACTCAATAGTCAATACTCATCTTATGTATGCTGATAAAGGATTGTAGATCACATAAACGATAAGTAATTATATGGCAAAGTGGCATGTCAATTATAATATTGCTCTTTATAGTTTATCGTGCTCATAGTTAAATCACGCCATGAGTCTGCATTAATTATGATTTTGAACTGATGTTACCAAAAGTATTCAATCTAGGGTATTTATATTGCTGCAATTCCAGCTGCATCTTTTAAAGTTTAATATTTTAATACCCTTTACAAATAATATAATTAGAGTTTATTTTGTAAAATTTGAATTGAAATTAAAAATTCAGAATTGTGTCAAAGTAACAACAAATGACAGAATATATAAGATATATTTCGCGTGTCAGTAAGCTGAAGTTTTTGTGTACAAAAAAAAATCAAAAATCATTTTGCCTTCCAATCTTCAAATCAAAGAGATCTTTCTTTAATAATAGTTATATTTGATAGGTTAATTCACTCAATACCGCTCTTAAAATGGGGCCTGTTCCATCTCCTTTGCGTAAAGGCAAAGCGCCTCATGGTACTTCTATCAATTCAATACAACATCCTCATTCTGAGCAAAATTTAAGTGATTCTGATTCAACTAATAATGAATTTCGTGAAGTTGAAAACCATTATGGATCTTCAAATAAACGTAAGAATGATAGTGACAGTGATGATGATGATGATGATGATGATGATGATAATGATAGTGAAAATGATGATGATCATTCATCTGATTACACTGATTCCCCTGAATTTCAAGAAAATGTTAAATGTATTTATTTATACCTTATATTCTCCTTTTACTTTCAAATAGTTATTTGAATTTTCTTCTCTAACAATTAATAATTTAATCTTTTTAGCTCCAGATTCTAAATATGCTTTCAATTCTGCATTATCAGGTAGAAGCGCAAAACCTTTTAGTGGATTTAATACACCTCAAATTGCTTCAGGTCGTTGGAATGAAAGAATGAAATTAAAAGAAATTGATTTTATTGATTCAAAGAGAAGTTTAGGTGATTATAAAGGTGAAAATTTCGCTGAAAAAGGTGTTTATGATACATTTGATAATTATTATGATCCATATCCAGCATGGTCTGATCCTGATAAAATTCCAATTACAAGACAAGAAATAGAAACCATCTTTATTGATTTAATGGAAATTTTTGGCTTTCAATTAGATAATACAAGAAATATGTACGATTATTTATTAAGATTATTAGATTCAAGAGCTTCAAGAATGGATCATGATCAAGCTTTGAGAACTTTACATGCTGATTACATTGGTGGTAACAATTCAAATTTCAAAAAATGGTATTTTGCAGCCCAATTAGATGTTGATGATACAATTGGTTTTATTAATGCTAGAAAAGATGGCAAACCAAAACGTTCTTATAATAAAAAAAATCAATCTTTAGATGATCAATATTTTAATTCAAATGAACTTTTGACATTAGAAGAATCTGAAAAACGTTGGACTCAAAATATGAATTCTTTATCTCCTCAAGATTCAATTATTCAAATTTCAATATATCTTCTATGTTGGGGTGAAGCAAATAATATAAGGTTTATGCCTGAATGTTTATGTTTTATTTTTAAATGTTGTAATGATTACTATTATGGGATTCAAAAAATTAAACAAGATTATCCAGAGTTAGATAAGCCAATTGATTTTTTGGACCATGTAATTACACCTTTATATGAATACTATAGAGATCAATCCTATGAGTTGATCAATGGTCAATATGTCGATAGAGATAAAGATCATTCTAGTACAATTGGGTATGATGATATGAATCAATTTTTTTGGTACAGAAGAGGTTTAGAAAGAATTCAACTCATTTCTTCTAAAAAATCATTAATTTCATTCCCACCTCATGAGCGTTATCTTTATCTAAACTCTATTAATTGGAAAAAATGTTTTTTCAAAACTTATAGAGAAAGAAGAACTTGGTTACATGTTGTATTAAACTTTAATAGAATTTGGATCATGCATATAGCTGTATTTTGGTTATACACATCTTATAATGCATCAACGTTATACACTTTGAATTATCAACAACATCTTGACAATAAACCTCCTATCCAGTTAAGACTTTCAATAATGGCATTAAATGGAACAATTAGTACATTAATTAATTTATTAGCAACTATTTTAGAATATGTCTTTGTACCAAGAAGATTTCCAGGTGCTCAACCACTTACTAAAAGATTCTTTATTTTATTATTTTTGTTAATAATAATTACTGGACCTACAATTTATATCATAAAATTTGAACCATTAAGGTTTTCAACTTCGTTAGGTTTAGGTATTTCAATATCGCAGTTTATCATCTCCATATTTTTAACAACATATTTTACAATTGTTCCTTTATCTTCATTATTTGAAAATATTCAAGGAAATTCAAATTCAAGAGCATTTTTACCCAACAAAGTGTTTACAAATTCTGTTAATAAATTAAAAGGAAAATCTGCTTTATCTTCATATGGTCTATGGTTAACTGTTTTTATTGCAAAGTTTCTTGAGTCATATTTTTTTTTAACTTTATCATTAAAAGATGCTTTAAGAGAATTGAGTATTACAAATCTGAGAAGATGTGTTGGTGAGGTATACATTGGAAATTTTCTTTGCCGTTATCAACCAAAAATCTTACTTTTACTAATGCTTGTAACAGATCTTGTGTTGTTCTTCTTAGATACATATCTATGGTATATTATATGTAACACAATATATTCTGTTTGTCGTTCATTATACATTGGTATATCTATTTGGACTCCATGGAGAAATATTTTTTCAAGATTGCCCAAAAGAATATTTTCTAAAATTATTGCAACTACACCAGAAAGTAATATAAAGGGAAAAATATTGGTCTCACAGATTTGGAATTCTATTATAATTGGAATGTACAGAGAACATTTATTATCACTTGAGCATATCCAAAAGTTAATATATCAACACGTAACTCAAACAGGTGCAGATGGTAAGGAAACAAATCTTTTAAAAGAACCTTCATTTTTTGTATCACAAGAAGATATTTTACTGAAATCTGAATTATTTGGTCAATCAGAGGCTCAAAGAAGAATAACATTTTTTGCTCAATCATTGTCAACACCAATGCCTGATCCATGCCCAATTAATGAAATGCCTTCTTTTACAGTATTAATTCCTCATTACAGTGAAAAAATTACTTTGTCTTTAAGAGAAATAATAAGAGAAGATGAAGGAGTTTCTACAGTTACTTTGTTGGAATATTTAAAACAACTACATCCCCTGGAGTGGAATTATTTTGTTCAAGATACTAAAATGTTGGCTGAGGAAGTTGATTTAGATTCATCATCAAATACTGATGTAACTACAATTTCATCAAGTAAAGAAAAAATTGACAATCTTCCATTCTATTGTATTGGGTTTAAAACAGGTACACCTGAATATATTTTAAGAACTAGAATCTGGGCTTCTTTAAGATCTCAAACTCTTTATAGAACTATAACAGGTTTCATGAATTATTCTAGAGCGATTAAATTACTTTTCGATGTTGAAAATCCAAATTTAGATGATTTTGATGGTGATGAACAGAGAAAAATGGAAGAAGCTGCAATAATGGCATTAAGAAAATTCAGAATGGTTGTTTCAATGCAAAGACTTACTGAGTTCTCTGCAGATGAGATTGAAAACAAAGAACTTTTGCTCAGAGCCTATCCCGAACTTCAGATTTGTTTTCTTGAGAAAGCTATAGATGAGAATGGTCAAAAAGTTTACTTTTCTACGTTAATAGATGGAAGCTGTGAAATCTTAGAAAATGGTCAACGTGATCCAAAATATAGAATTAGACTCTCTGGAAATCCAATATTAGGTGATGGTAAATCTGATAATCAAAATCATGCATTGATATTTAGTAGAGGGGAATACATCCAACTTATTGATGCTAACCAAGATAATTATTTAGAAGAATGTCTCAAGATAAGAAGTGTACTTGCTGAATTTGAAGAAAGTAGTGAAGAAATACTTGATCCAACTCAAGTTGACCTTGAAGGTGGTAATCCTTTACAAGATCCTGTTGCAATTATTGGTACCAGAGAATACATCTTTTCTGAAAACATAGGTATATTAGGTGATGTTGCTGCTGGTAAAGAACAAACATTTGGTACGTTATTTGCAAGAACTTTAGCAAGGATTGGTGGAAAATTACATTATGGACATCCTGATTTCCTTAACTCAATATTTATGACAACCAGAGGTGGTGTCTCCAAAGCTCAAAAGGGATTACATTTAAATGAGGATATTTATGCTGGTATCAATGCAATCTTGAGAGGCGGTAGAATCAAGCATTCTGAATATATTCAATGTGGTAAAGGAAGAGATTTAGGATTTGGTTCTATATTGAACTTTAATACAAAAATAGGAGCAGGTATGGGTGAACAGATGCTATCTAGAGAATATTATTACTTAGGTACTCAACTTCCTTTGCATAGATTTTTATCGTTTTACTATGCACATCCTGGTTTCCATATTAACAATGTTTTTATCATCTTATCAATTAGATTGTTTCTCATTGTCTCTGTTAATCTTGCCACTTTGATACATGAATCCATCCTTTGTGATTACAACCCTCATGTTCCAATCACTGATCCACGAAAACCAAGTGGTTGTTCAAATTTTATACCTGTCATAAAATGGTTAGAGAGAAGCATATTGTCAATTTTTGTCGTTTTTTCTGTATCTTTTATTCCTTTGTGTGTACAAGAGTTGACCGAACGTGGTGTTTGGAAAGCCATAACAAGGATTGCAAAACACTTTCTGTCATTTTCACCAATGTTTGAAATCTTTGTCTGTAAGATATATGCAAAATCTGTTGTTAATGATCTATCAGTTGGAGGTGCCAGATATATTGCTACTGGACGTGGGTTTGCTACTATAAGGACACCATTTTCAGTACTTTATTCTAGATTTTCATCTGAAAGTTTTTATTTTGCAGCTATAGGAACTTTAATGTTGGTTTATACATCAGTTGCTATGTGGAACTATTGTCTATTATACTTTTGGGTTACTGTTGTTGCTCTTTTAATTTCACCTTTCCTTTATAATCCAAATCAATTTTCCTGGAATGAGTTTTTTATCGATTATAAAAATTATCTTTCATGGCTTTCATCTGGTAATACAAAATACAGTGGCGATTCATGGATTGCACATGTTCGTGGTATAAGAATACAAGTCACAGGATCAAAGAGAAAAAAGTTAGGGAAACCTGGTGATAAATTAGCATCTGATTTCAAGAAGCCATCATTTCTTAATGTATTTTTCTCTGACCTTTTTAGTCATCTATTGATGACTTTATCAATTGCGATTCCTTACTTATTTGTTAATTCTCAGAATGAAGTTAGATCTAACACTCCATCAAATACAATATTGAGATTGATTTTCTTTTCATTTGGTCCAATAGCTACAAATATGGCTGTCCTTATTGTTTTATTTATTATATCTGTTCTTGCTGGTCCATTCCTAACATTCTGTGTACCGTCTTTTCCATCATTTATATCTGCAATTGCTCATACATTTTCTTTATTCAATTATATTTTTTTCTTTGAATTATTGTGGTTTTGTGAAAATTGGAATTTTCAAAATGCTGTTCTTGGATTGTGTGCTTCAATATTGGTTCAGGGATTGTTTTTTAAAATATTGATCACGGTTTTGTTAACTAGAGAATTCAAACACGATAGAAGTAATAGAGCCTGGTGGTCTGGTAAATGGGCAACAGCAGGTTTAGGGTGGGGTATTTTTACACAACCAGCAAGAGAATTCGTTTGCAAAGTTATTGAATTAAGTATGTTTACTTGTGATTTTACACTTGCTCATTTGATTTTATTTTCACAATTTCCAATTCTATTTATACCATACATAGACAGATGGCATTCTTTGTTACTATTTTGGTTGAAACCTGGTAAACAAATTAGAACAAGAATATTTTCAGCTAAAAAGAGAAGAAAGAGAAGAATGATTGTTCATTTTTATTTGATGTTATTTTTAATTGTTTTATTCTTCTTCATAGCAATATTTATGACACCTTATCTACTTAATGATGTTTTTAGAATCAATTTACACCAATTTACTCCAGATATCCTATATGAAATTATACAGGCTCAAAATCCACCTAGTATGAAGAAAGGATTACAAGGATATCATATAATGAAGGCCAAAAATTTTAGGCCAACTTAGAGGCAGTTGAAGTAAACTGCCTTTTACATTACTAAGACAAGATATTTATAACATATGCTTATTAGTGAACAATAACAAAAATATTTAGCTCAGGTGAAGAGTCTTCACTAAGTTATTAACAATCCTAATTTACTAATACTATTACGTACTTTGTACACAAAAGTTAATAAAATATTTTCTAATTTAATAAATTAATAATAATTGTAATCCATTGATTAGTATGTATTCAATCTATTTCTATTATTATTTCCATTTATTGAAAACATTGTCAACAGATTTAGAGTTCAAACGTGAATTATTATTTGAAGATTTAAGAATTGTTTCAACAATTAATAATTTTGAATTATTTATTGTTTGATTTAGTTTTGAAGCAATGATAAATCTTGGTAATTTAGTAAATGAATCCATTAAATTTAAAACCATTAATAAGTTAAGATCATCATGATTTATATCATAATCATTATGTGTAATTTTATCATCAGAACCAAAAAAGAAAATGACAGAATCAAGGAAGAAATTCAGGAACTCAAAATCAATATATTGAGTTTTAAAGATTTGCTTTGTATAAGTTGATGGATCAATTTTTAAAACATATTTATATGCAATTGATATTAATTCTTTATTTTGTTGAGATTCTTTTATGATTGAAAATAATTGTTTATAAGTTGGGAATTCTAGATAATGAATTTTTTGATCTGTTCTGTCTTGAATTAATTGATTTTCTTCTTGTTTATACTGTGTTGTGGATAATGAGGTTGAATTTAAATTTTTGGTCAATGACGGAATTAAATTATTACTTGTTGATGGTTTTGAATTTGATACATTTTCTTTAAATTCTGAGGGTAAGGTATCCAATTCAACAATTTGAATATTAGTAATTGTATTTTGATTAATTTTTGGTTTCTTTTCTTTTGATGATTCATTTGAAATACTATGTGATCTCTTTGTATTTATTTTTTTTATTGATTCTAAAACTGATTTATTAGTTGGTTCTAATATTAAAGCTTGATCAAAAGATTCTTTTGAATTATTAAAGTCATTCAATTCAAAATATGCTAACCCCCTTCTATAAAATAGTTTAACTCTTGTTTTTGAATCATTATTTCCATTATTTATACGAAGTCCTTTATCACAATATTCAATAGCTTTTAAATATTGCTTTGTATTAATAAGAGTTATTGATAAATTTGAATAAAGAACAGTGTTTGAAGGATCAACCTTTATAGCATCTAAATAAAATTGTTTAGCTAGATCATAATTCTTTGATTTAAAGGCATCATTACCTTTTGCTTTAAGTAAATCTGACATTAGCTTGTTTACGTTTTGAAAGGTTTAACGTGTTAAAGAATTTTTTTTTTTTTCTTTATTTTATTTTCTTAACTACTACATAATTAGTCGAATCTCATTATTAGTTTAAGGTCTATTAGACTTAAATACACATCAGATATTAAACCCATAATTACTACAATCATAGTTTTGCTTTAGAGAGAACAAAATCAGCTCTTGTAAATTTAACTTCTCTCTTTACTTCTTTTTCAGCATATTTAATAATACCATGATCAACTATAATTGCAAATCTTGAAGAAACTTTACCAAACTCATTAATATCTTGAGTCCAATTATCATTAATTTTAGAAGAAAACTTCAATAATGGATCAGTTGCAAATATGAAATACTTATAAAAATTTGGATCAACTTTATACTTTGTTAACAAAAATTTTCCCCATGAATAATTAACAAATGGTGAATTATTTGTAATTATTATTATTTTATCAAATTGTAAAGTATTGATCAATTTATTTATATTTTGGAAATAAGAAGGAATATGGGTATTTGAACAAGCTGGAGAAAATGGAATTGGAGCAGCAGTTATCAAAATTCTTTTATCCTTTAAGTATTCATTTGTTAAATCTAATTTTGTAGGAAAACTGCAAGCAATGTTTTCCACATTTTGATCTTGTTCAGGAATTGGAATATATGTGAAGTAGAAACCTTCTGGGAACTGTGAGTTTATAGTGAGAGCAACCATTATGGTATATAAGTATAAAAAAGAAGAGGAAGAAGAAGATGAAGAAGAAATAGAAATAAATTATAAGGGAGAAAACCGATATTAAATTAAATTGAATGTCATGTGACACATCACGTGATATAAAGTAAAGAAGTCATGTGACAAATCACGTGATTTTAAATTTAAGAAATGGAGTCAAAAAAATGTAAACAAATAAAATTAATTAACGCTTTAATTAAAAAAGATAGAGTAGAACTTTTTTATTTTATTTCTTTGTTCTGAAAACACAATCACAATTCTCTACAAACTACGCTTCAGGTACTCATTCTGCAATGGAAATCAGACATATTGTGGTTCCCAGAGCATCCAAGGCTTGCCAGACATGTCGACGCCAAAAGACTAGATGTTTCCCTTCTCCTGATTCTGTATCTTGTCTAAGATGTGTATCTTTAGGTAAGGCTTGTAGTTTTGCCATTGAGGCTAGTAATAACAGTAACAATGAAAACAATGGTGCTACTAGTAGAAGCAATAATAATAATTCAAATCCAAATTCAGCTTCAATCCCTAGTACTACTGGTAATTCCAATACAAATAATAGTTTAAAAAGGAAATTATTTGATATGGCTAATGATTCTGCTAATAATTCAACAAATACAAGTAAAATATTAGAAATTGATTCAAATGTTAAAAAAATATTACATTTAATGGAATCAAATAAAGCTAATTTAAATTCTTCTGCTTCTTCTAAAAATGACGGTTCAAATTTAAATATTATAAATCAATTATCAAATAATTTTGCATTACCAAATGAAGATATTATTAATAATGAATCAACAACAATAAATCCTCTTGATACTTCTCCATTTATGATAATTAAAAATCAAGTAAGGAGAAACCATACACCACTTCAAATTAATACTCTATTATCAAATCAAAATGATCATCCACTTTCTTTAACAACAATTACTTCAACTTCGTATTATTCATTCATAAATTTAGATATTCCTGGTAATGATATCATTTCTTTAAATTTAATAACTCAAAACGATGCTTTATTTTTAGTTAATAGATTCAAAAAACGTTATAGTCATTGGTTAGCTTTACCTGAGTTTTTAAACTCTGCTGATCTTATAAAATATTTACAAATTAACTGTTCAATTTTATTAACTGCACTGATTTGTATTTCTTTAAGATTTAAACAAAATTTACTACAACATAATAATAATAACAATAATAACAATAATAATAACTCAAATCTTGATGATTATCATTTCACTTATAAAAGATTAATTAATAGGTTAAATCAAGAATTATTTGAAACTTTATTATCAAATAATACTCCAAATTCTTCAAATAATAATCCAAATAGTTTAGATTTTCTACAATGTTTGGTTTTATTAAACGTTTTTGGTAATTCATTAAATTTAGAGAATAATTTAATAAGTATTGATACTTGGTTATTATCTTCATTATCATTAGAAAAATTTTTAACTTTAAATATTAAAAATAATTTATTAAATATAAATTCTTTAAAAAATACAATTAATTTATCAGTTGAATTAAATAAATTAGGAAATTATAGAATTTGGAATCATCTTTGTTTAACTCATTTAGTTAATTGTGTTTTTACAGGAAGAATGTGTATCTTAGATGAAATTAGATTAGATCAATCAAGAAATTGTTTAAATTTATCACAAGCTTCAAATTTTGATGGTAGAGTTGTTTCTGAAATTTCAATTCAATTATTATTATATAATTATTTACAATCAAATGATTTAAGTTTAGATAATTTTTATTTTGAATTAAATATTTGGCTTGAACAATGGAATTATTTATTTAAACAACCAACTTTACAATTTGTTGAATTTGCTTATCATTATGTTAATATTGTTGCACTTTATCATAATAAATTTTCTTCATCAATTTCTTCATCAACAAGTACACCAACAAATTTTAATTTTTTTAATAATTCAAATATTGATATTTTAAATAATACTGATCCAACAAATGATAATAATGGTGATGATAATTCAAATGGTAATGGTAATGGTGAAGTTGATATTGATGATGAATTTTTGAATAAATTATTATATCATAGTTTAAAAAATATTGATCATGTTAATAACATTAATGATGAAGATTTATTTCTTTGTTTATCAGATCAAATTCATCTTTGTACTTTATATTGTACAATAATTTTGATTAAAGTTATTGGTTGGAGTTCAAATAAAGATCATTATTTAAAGTTATTACCAAAAGTGAATCAAATTAAAGAAAGATTTAGAAGAATAAGTTTTAATGAAGATGATATAACCTATAAATATTCAATGGGTATTGAGGATGCTATTAATGATTTATTGAATAATCAACAAAATCAACATTGAATGGAAAGAACAAGAAGACAATATGTGTATTATTATTATTATTATTATTATTATTATTGATTAAGTTTGGAAGGCAAGAGAAAAAGATATATTCGATTAATTATATCACGGTTTATGAATGAGTTTGCGTTTTTATTTTATTTTTATTTTTATGTTTATTTCATGTTTTTGAGAAATTATTATTTGTTTTTTAAAAAGAAAAATTATATATATTTAGAAATTACTTTAAAGAATCCATGTAGAGAAACATAAATAAATGATTAATGATGTATTAAAAAGGTTATGTAAATGATATTAAATTGTATGTAATTCTAAATCTATTGAATTTGTGTATGGAATGACTAATATTTCAGTTTATAAACTATGGAAAAAATTTATTTGATAAGTTGATTCATTATTTGACATTTCAAGTTGTTTATCATTATGAAAATATTTCTTACTTTGAATTATCTTTAAATCATTTATTTTAAAAGGTTCTTCATGATTTGGATTTTTTCTTAATTCATGCTGAAATGTTAATGTTAAAACGTTTTGAACAGTAAATAAAACATTATTTAAAGATTTTTGTAATATAACTTCATCATTTATATTATGATATTTTTCAAATAATTCCAAGAAATAACCAGTTATTAAACCTGTAAATAAATCACCACAACCTGAAAAAATTGCATTAATTATTGAAACTTTATAAAAAAATGAATTTTGTTTAAAGTTAACATTTGAACCTGCACTATAAAGATATTGATCATCACTATCTAACTTAACAGATGACACTATTATATTATCTAATAAAGGGTAAAGTTTATGAAATTCTTGAATTGAATCATTTAAAGTTTTTAAATTTATAATTTTAATACCTGTTAAAGTTTCCATTTCAAATTGATTTGGTGTTATTAAAGAAATATATTGACCATTATTTTTTAATAAATCTTTATATATTAAGACATTTTCCTCTGTTACATATAATTTACCATTATCACCTAATACAGGATCCAATATCCATTTTATATTATTATTATTTTGACATAATTTAATTGACATCTCATTTATTATTTTTAAAGATTTTGAATCAGGTATATAACCAGTCAATATAGCATCATAGTTTGGGTTTAGATTGTAAAGTACTTGGAATATATCTCTCATATCATCAGATGTTGATTTAACACCTTTGAAACCTTGTTTATAACCTGGATGATTAGAGTATTGAACTGTATTTAAACAATCCACATCCCAACCTTGATATTGTAAAGGGAAAGCTGTAGCTCTATTTCCAACGTAACCATGGACCACATGACTCTGTATGGACAGTAGTTTTCTTGAAAGCACCATTATCAAGGGTTATTCTGTGAAAGTAGTAGAAGTAAGGAATATAATTAATTAATTAATTATTTATTTATTTATTTATTTCTTACAACATTCTTTTCAGGCTTCTGAGTTATGTTCAGTTTTGTTGATATGAGTCTTTATAGAAAATTTGATTTAGCGACATCTCTTTCCTTCTAGAAAATCATTGTTTTCTGCCTAAATATGATTTAGTTTAGGCAGAGCAGTTAGGTGGGTCACTGGGATGCGTAATTATAGGTCTGGTTATGTACTCAATAAGTGTAATTTTCAGTCTGGATCTTTAATTATGATTTTGTTTAAATTTAATATTTATATTAGTGATGTGACTCTTTTATGGTACAAGTTATGTTGGTGATATTATATATGAATAAAATAAAGCTTCTTTTCTGTAAAGTACACACACACTAGATTAATTAAAGAATAATTAATTTTGAGCACGCGTAATTATCAGTCCGATAAACCTATTCTATTCAACTAGGCGTAATTTCAGGTCTGTTCCTAATGGAGATAGTTAAATGTTATCAATTTAATCTTTGAAGGGGTTTTAACTTTTGTAATTAATATCAACACTAATTTAAGCGCAATTCTAATGTTTAATTTGATAATAGTTACAGATATTGCATCAATACCATAATTAATATAATCTTATATTCAGTTGGTTCATATACTTTTTTTAAGTTAAGTTATCAAGAATTAAATCATTGATTGGTAATATAAATAGTTGTCAAGTTTATAGAATAGAATGGTAGTAATTGTTGATTGTTATGGATCACCATATGAGGTAAGTTCAAAATTGCTTGATTTGGTTTTTTTGTTCTTATGAATTTATATGGACTAACATACTAACATACAAAATGGAATTAGATAGGTTTTGCTCATGGTAGTGCTGCAAAGAAACAAATTGCAAATAATATCAACATGTACACCAAAATGAATAAAGAATTTGCAAATAAAGATTGGAATGAATTGAAACCATTAGCTATTGCATTTCAAACTACTCTTGAAGTAAAAACACCATATCTTTGGGAAGAAATTAAAGGTGTAGCTGATGGTGCAAATGTTGATCCATTAGATATATTGATTTTAAATTGTAGATATGAAATTGGTATTGCAGAAAAATTGGAAAATACAACTGATGCTTTAGATGGTTGTACTACATTTGGTGAAAATGTTAATGGTTCTCAATGGATTGGTCAAAATTGGGATGCTCAATCTGAATTGGCTAATAATTTAGTATTTTTAAATATTTATCCTAATGATCCTAATATTCCTGATTGTAAAGTAGTTGCAGAAGCAGGTATTATTGGTCAAACTGGATTTAATGAATATGGTGTTGGTATTGTTGTTAATGCTTTATTTGCAAAAGATTTAGATTCAACAAAAATTCCTTGTGCTTTGATTAGAAGAGTTATGTTAAGATATGATACAAAAGAGAGAGCTATTCAAGAAATGGAAAGATTAGGTGTTTGTGCATTAGTTCATCTATTAATAAGTGATACAAATGGTGCTGTATCTATTGAAACATCACCTTTAAAAGAAATGTCATATTTGTATCCTAAAAATGATGTTTTAGTTCATGCTAATCATTGTTTATTAGTACCAAAAGGTTTACAATATGAAGATTTTTTAAAAGATTCTTTTCATAGATATGATACAATGATTGAATTTTTTAAAAAGAATCATGATATTAAACCATCATTTGAAAAATATTTAAATATTTTAAAAAATGAAGATAATTTACCAAATGCTATTTCTAGACATCCTGATCCAAGTCAACAAGGTTTAAAATCTACATTACAAACTTGTTATTCATTAATTATTGATTTAACAAATAAAAAGGGTAGAATTTCTTTTGGTATCCCAACTGATGAAGATATTACAGTTATTGAATTTTCATTTCCACCAAAATAGATCAATATATATATATATATATATTAAATTGAAAATTTAGTTAAATAATCGCTGTTGGAACGTATTTATGTATTTATTTATTTATTCAAAAAAAAAAAAAAAAAAAAAAAAAAACAGCCGCTAAAATAATTTATTTGTGCTTTTTAAAGATGTAAACTGCCATTCCTTATCGTAAATGTAATATAACACTATAACTATATAGTCTATTTATTCAACCATTGAATTCATCACATTTAATCGTTTAGACTTTAATGGTACACAATCTTATCATACTATTCATACTATTCATACTACTCTATCCAGCATCTCTGATATCTGTTACCCGGCACCGCAGAATTTCCTTTAATTGAACAAAGTGGAAAAATATCAAAAATTTTGTTTATTTATCAATCAAATAATCATTACATACAATACAATCAACTTTTAAAATAAAGATCCAAATACTTAAAAATGGTTAAACTCAAGTCAGAGACTCTAGATGTTGGATACCCTGTCTACGGTGCCACTTTCAAAGACGATAATTCCCTATTAATAGCTGGTGGTGGTGGTGAAGGTAACAATGGTATTCCAAACAAGATTAGTATCTTATCAGTTAATGATATAAATATATCAAAAGATTCTAAAACTAATGCTTTAAAAATTCAAAATGAATTCGAAATTAAAGGTAAAAATGATTCTCCAAATGGTTTAGCTTATTCTAAAAACATTATCTTAATTGGTTGTAATGAATCAACTGAAAATATTAAAAAGGGAGAAAATAAACATTTAAAAAAGTTAAAATTAGATAAAAATGATAAAATTGAATTAATAGATTCTATTGATTTAGAAAAAAATAAAGATCCAATGGAATATCAAAAATTAATAACTATTTCTAAAAATGGTAAAATTGCTGCAGTTGTTTATTCAACTGTTCCTAGTATTATTAGAGTTATTGATCCAGTTAGTTTAAAAGAATTATTCAATATTAAAACTAAAGATGAAGTCAAAGATGTTCAAATTAGTGATGATGGTAATGAATTAGCATATATTACTAGTGGTTCAAAACTTTATTTAATTAATAACATTGAAGATGAAAATGATAGAACTCCAATTATTTATAATCATTATCCAAGAAATTATGAATTAACTAAAGTTAAATTTTCAAATTTAAATGATGAAAATAAAACTTTAGCTTTAGTTGTTGCTGTTAATTTAAAAAATAAACAAGGTATTCTATTATCTAAAGTATACCTTACAAATTCTGATGAAATTAAAGATGATCAATTAAGAGAAATTGAACAAAATCTTAAAGAAAAAGAAGAAAAGGTAAAAGATAAACCAACTTTTATTTTAAAACATAAAATGGCTAAAGTATTTGAAACTAAAGTTACTAAAATTACTGCATTAGATGTTTCTAATTCTTTAGTTGCTTGTGCTGGTAATGATAATTCAATCTTTATTCTTTCATTAGATGAATTTAAAATTTATTCTAAAATTAAAGAAGCTCATACTTTTGCAATTACAAGAGTTACATTTTCTCCAAATGGTAAAAAATTAGCAAGTACAAGTGCTGCAAATACAGTTAATATTATTGAAATTCCTAATGATATTTCAAAATCTAATTCAAATTTCTTTATTCAATTATTTGTTGTATTATTAGCTATTATAATTTATTATTTTATTAAATTAATTCCATTAGAACAAAAACAAAAATTAAGTACTTGGATTGTCTATTTAAATAATCCTTTAGCATCTTCAAAAGAATCTGAAACAGAAATATTATCATTAGAAACTCCATTTACTGATAATGTTGAACCAACAGAAGAACCTTTAGTAATCTTATCAACACAAGAAGATGAACAAATTACTAATCTTTTAAGTGAAGTTGAAACTAAAGAAGCAACTTTTCTTGAATCAACTTCTACTACTGAAATATATACAGCTGAAGTTACATCAATTGAAGGTGATTATGTTGAAATAGAAACAAGTTCAAACACTGTTGCTATTGATAAAGCTGAAGCAATGACTGTTGTTTTATCAGATGAAGAAATTCAAGCAATTATTCAAGGTGAAATTGCTAAGGCCGAAATGCTTGCAAATTCATCACAAAATTCAAAAAGTGAATCAACTTCAACTACTGAAATATATACAGCTGAAGTTACATCAATCAAAGGTGATTTTGTTGAAATTGAAACAAGTTCTGATACTATTGCATTAGATAAAGCTGAAGCTAAAACTGTTTCATTATCAGATGAACAACTTCTATCAATTATTGAATCAAGAGCTTCAAAAAATAATAGACATACCAATATTAAAAAAGTTCAGTTTTAATTGATTTTCATTGTTGTTATAAGCATTTTCTGTTTTCTATTTCTCTAATTGTTTTTCTTGTTAAAATATAATTTTCATCCTTTTTTTTTTTTATATATACTTACATTATATCATACCTAAAATAAATAAATAAATAAATAAATATATATCTATTTCTATAGAATATGTATGTACTGTTAAAATAATGATTATATGTTTGAAAAGAATTGATCATCTTCAGATTGTAGTTCTTCTGTCTTAAATGATTTATTTTCACTCTTTTGACTTATATTTATAACATCGACTTCTTGATTATTAGAGTTAGTGATTAAATTTGTTGTTTCGTTTTCATGATTAGATTCTTGTGTACTATCTAAAATAGTAATTTCTTCAATTTCTTTAACTTTGGGTATTTTATCATCAGATTTAATATCATCATTAGATTTATTTCTTCTTTTTAAAGAAGATTTAGCTTTTTGAATTAAGTCATTCCAATTCTCTTTATCATTTAATTTTTTTGAATAACTGTTTCCATCACTATTTTTATTCTTTTTAATATTATGATGTGTATTTGGTGTATTGATTAAATTATGTTTAACTTTTAAAGAATTTTCATATTGCATTAATTGTTTTATTAAAATTTTTGAATTTTTTGGATTAACAGAATCACAATTTGCATTCCAAAGTATTAAATATTCAGTATATCTTGATTCTAATTCAGATCTTGTTCCATTAGTCGGTAAATCTAATTTATTTAATTTTAATTTTAAATTTGATGTTGAAATTGATGAATAATTTAATTTTGTTAATTTTTTCATTTCAGTATTTGATTCTTTTGGTTGAAAATATGATGAAATTTCATTATTAGCGGTATGATGATTACTATTATTTTCCAATACTATTGAAGGTGAAGAAGAATGTGAGGAATGTGAAAAATTTGATGATATTGTTGAAGAAGCTGTAGATGGAGGAGTTTGTTTTAAGATTGATTTTGTTTGTGATTTATGAGTTACTGGGTTTGTTAAACATTTAT
This sequence comes from Ruyongia tratensis, assembly GCA_030564005.1. Taxonomy (NCBI): domain Eukaryota; kingdom Fungi; phylum Ascomycota; class Saccharomycetes; order Phaffomycetales; family Wickerhamomycetaceae; genus Ruyongia; species Ruyongia tratensis. The sequence continues at coordinate 22,709 of JAJMKZ010000334.1, read as the reverse complement.
CAATATGATTATTTTGTAATTCATCAATTTCAAAATATTCATTACAAACAGGACATGGTACCATATCTTCTCTTTCCTTTAGCTTTTTCTGTTTTTTAAATAATGTTTCAATGTTATTATTATTTGGCTGTGAATTTTTTGCCTTTCTTTTGTTTGATGTTTCTTCTATAATTTCAATTTCATCATCATCTTCATCAACATTTTTAATTATGAGTTCAGGTTTTTTCAATGTCAGATTCTCTATAAGTACCTCTCTTACACCTTTATAACTTATAACTAGTTGATCTAATAATATATTTCTTGAAAGTTGCGATTCTCTTAGTTCTTTTGAACAAATTGGACATTGCGGTTTTTCTACAAGATATTTTCTAATACAAACAGAACAAAAAGTATGACCACAAGTTGTTAGCATAGGTGCAGTTAGGAACTCTTTACAAACATGACATCTCAATAAAGAGTCTATTTCATAAAGTTTGGGTATTGTTGTATCTTTGAAGTCAGTGGGATCAGTTATATTACTAAGATCCGTCAGTATATTACTCATGAGATATTATGGAATCTTTAGTAGTGATGAGTAATTATAATAAATAAGAAACGCTCAAGTTTGAAAAGTAATGCCTGATCTTGGTGAATATTAAATATATGGTCTTTGTAAATCTAATTGAATAACTAGCTGCTATTCAATAAAGTTCAAATAGTTCATTTGATGATTTTTGTGCAAAAAAAAAAAAAAAAAACAATCACGTGACAAAAAATATAAAAAAATTTGTACTGATTTTTTAATAGAAGAAGATTTAAGATTTGAGATAAGGCATGGAAGCAAAAGAATCAATGGATTATGTGTCCTTTGTGAGACATATTTCATATTGTTACACGAGTTCCTGTTCTTAGAATTTGAAACTTGAGCTTGAAACTAATACCAGTAGAATAACCCCAGAGATTACATTGAGTATTAATGATGTTCTTAAAACAAATCACAACAGAAGTTTAAGTGAACAAATGGTGGAGAAACTAAGAACAACTGTCTCTTCACCATCATCACCAGATCAGGCAACCTCAAGTCAGATATGAAACCAGATTTCATAACTCCTACTAAATTAATTTTTTCGTGTCGCGTTTGTTTACTTTTCAACAAAATTTTGACGCGTTTTAAAAAAAAAATTAAAGTAAAATCAAAATTTCATATTTTTTTTAATTTTTTTACCGCCCCAAAAAAAAATAAAGGAAAATAAAAAATATATACTTAAAACTTGATTTGTCCTTTTAGAGTTAATTTCATTGATTTTAAACAAGTATCATCACAGTTAGAAAAAGAGACACGTTACAGAGACCATATATACATCAAAAGCCTTCATCAATCACAATTATTCTTTTTTGTCGTTCAACTTATAAGAATCAAAGACCTGTTTCTTTTTTTTTGAAAACTACAACGTAACATTAAGAATCCAAATTCAAGATATTTGATAGATATATTGGGAAAATGGATAATAATCAAGATTATAACTCAAATATAATCAGATCTTTAACATCTGTATATTTACCTCCTCCTCCAGCTTCTCATCAATCAAATTTCAATCAAAATTTAACATCAAATTCAAGGATTAATCAAAACGTTAATATTTATTCTGACGTGGTATCTCAACATCAATCTCATTCTTTAGATTCAAAACCTTTGTTAGTAATGAAAAAGACACCAAATCAAAATACTAGGAAGAGTTCATTTTCAAGTAATGAAGAAAATCAATTACCTTTAACAACGCCACCTCATTCAATTTCAAGATTAGAGAATAATTTAAATACAAACAATTATAATATGGATTCTAAACCTTTGAATAATAAGAAACAATCCTCTAAAATTGTTCAAACTCCAACTATTGCCTCTGGTAGAGCAAATAAAAAATCAAAGAAACCTTTATTATCACCACAATATTCTTCTCCTTCAACCAATCCAAATGAACAGTTAGTGTCATCTTCAAAGAAAGAAACCTCAAAACCTCCACAACCATCTTTTACAAAAGTTGTCAAACCTTCTTCTTCAAAAGCAAAAAATAATGCTACTACTCAAGAACCATTTGTCTTACCTTCTCCAAGAAGAATGCCAAAAATTGTTTATGATCAAGATTCCAAACCTCCTTATTCTTATGCTACTTTAATTGGTATGGCAATTTTAAGAGGTGAAGATAGAAGATTAACTTTATCTCAAATTTACCAATGGATTTCAACAACTTTTAAATATTATAGTCGTGCTGATACTGGTTGGCAAAATTCTATTAGGCATAATCTTTCTTTAAATAAAGCTTTTATTAAAACTAATAAATCCTCTGATGGTAAAGGTCATTATTGGGAAATTGTTAAAAATCATGAAATGCAATTTATTAGAGGTAAATCTGCAAAGAAAAATTTCACTCAATATGAAGTATCTGTTTCCGATAATGATGATGATGATTATGGTAAATCTAAGAAAATTACAAATAATTCAAAAACTAAATTGAAAGAAAAGAAAAATGTTAATCGTGATGAAGAAGAAGGTGACTATGAAGATGAAGAGGAGGAATCTGATGATGAAGTTGACGATGATAATGATGATAATGATAGTGATTATGAATCTGATGAAACTAATCATACACAAGTTATTGATGATGTTTCCAAAACCCCAAAATCACAAATTAGATCTGTTGATTCTACTTTAGAAGAAAGACCTTCTTTAAGAAAATCACATACAGCAATTGGTCTGCAAAGATTTACTTTAAGAGAAGAACAAAAACAAAATAGTTTAGATTGTTCAAGTGATGAAGAAAATTATTATCATTCAAATAATTCAAATATCCCAAGAAAGAAATTACAAACAAAATCTGTTTCAGCTGGTAATAATGGATCTCTAGCTAACGATAGTATACCTTCATTAATGGCGCCAAATACTAATTGGGCTGCTTCTGCTAGTGGTGAAAGAATAATTTTTGGTCAAAATAAACCTTATGGTGCTATTCCAGAGATTAAAGAAAGTAATAATAGTAATCAATTTTTCTGTTCAAATTATACATCATCATTCAGTTGTAATACTAATTTTGAATTATCTCCATTAAGAAGACAAGAAACTGGTCCATTATTAGAACCATTAACTCCATCATCAAGATTAGCATCACTTTCAACAAATAATATGAATAATAATGATGCATTATTACCATCAATAAGTCAAATTTTATCATCGCAAACAGATATTGATGATTCAATAAATAGTGAAATTACTAATAATACTGATAATCATCATATGAATGAACGTGTCATTATTAATACAAACAGTTCACCACAATTTGTTTCTATACATGAAACGCATAATACTGAATCATTACCAATGATTTCAAACATAGTTGGTAATAATCTGAATTCTCATAGTGCAAATGCTTCATTCACTACATCTTCTTTAACACAATCTACAAATGCTTCTTTAAAGACACCATTAAAGAAAGCTATTTCACATAATTTTTCACAGCAAGCTTCATCATTAAATCCATCATCAACAACAAATAATCAAACAAATAATTTCTTAACAAATTCAACACAAACAAATCATTTTTATAATTTTTTAAGAACACCAACAAATGCAAGAACACCAAATTCAAATTCAATTGCAAGAAAGTTTTGGAATTCACCATCTTTTCTTGATGATTTTTATACTTCACCAAGTATTCCAAGAAATCATAATAAAGAAGATGAGTATCATAAAGGATTTTTATGTGGATCGCCAAATAAAAGAGTTTCAGAACGTAAACAATATTATGAAAGCACAGGAATTTCAGATCTATTTGGTGTTGATATTTGTTCAGTTGTTAAAAGAGCTGTTGAAAGCTGTAATGATGCTAATAAATTAAGAGATGAAAAAGTTACCGTATCTGAAACAAAAGATTTAGAAGAAAGTGCTACTACTGATGAAGATATAAATTGATTTAATACTTTATAGAATTCACTGTTGTTTATTGTTTTTTTTTTCATTATTATTATTATTATTATTACTATTATTATTATTATTATTATCATTATTTTTATTTTTATTATTATTATTATTATTATTATTATTATTATTATTATTATTATTATTATTATTATTATTATTATTATTATTATTATTGGGGAAAGAAAGATAAGAAATTTTTTTTTTAATCTTTATTGGTCATAGTAATTGTTTTAATTAGAGTTTTGTTTAACTTTATTTGAACAATTGTCTTTATTATTCAAGGTATTGGGAAGGTTTAACTCGTTGGCTTTTTTTTTTTTTATAATGTTTACTTTTCACTTCACTTCACTTCACTTCATTTTATGTTATTATTATTTTTTACTATTTATTTGTATGGATTGGTTTAAATAACTTCACTGTATATTTAGATGATTATTTTTATTGGAGTGTATTATCTAAAACGTTAATTTTAATTAGATTAATTGATTTTTATCATTATTATGAATCCTTTTTTTACTTTATACTATTTTGTATGTTTATTTTATTTATTTATTGATCATGTAAATATATGATATCTTATTTGAAGCCATAAATTGTTGTAGTATTAATTACTATTTATTTTATTTTTTGATCATGAAATATATCAACTGTAAATAAATAAATATTAATTAATCAGAACTTGCACACCCTCTGCAACCACAATTCATACATTCTGTAAACTTATTGTTTGCATTCTTTTCAAGAGTAGCTTTGGGTACTCTACAAATACAGGTACCGCCATTATTATTATCAACTGTTTGAATACACTTAACACAACATAAATGCTCATAACCTTGTTTTTTCCATTTAGCAATTAAATTTCCATCAACTACTCTTTGCTTTATTAGCCAATCATATAATTCTTTTGATATCAGTTTCTTTTTATAATACATATCATAGATATATCTTGACTTTTGGTGTGTAATTCTAAATATTTCCCATGTTGTTTCATTTTTATTTTGTGCTTTTGATAATTTCTTTACCTGTAGATCTTTCAATTGTTTATCAAATGCATCAAGAGTTTGTTTGGTAAGCTCATATCCTTTTGGTGTTTTTCTGTTTGTCTTTACTTTAGGCATTCTTATTGTGCTGTTTTTCTCTCCAAAAGATGATTAACCTTACTTGAAATGGCTGATATTAAAGTAAATCTTAGATTAAGAAGTTAGTGATGATGTTTACTTTTCATAATGATAAAATTTTTTCCAGAATTAATTAGTAAAACATAAACACTCAAAAACAGCAATAAATTTGGAATGAAATGAAAGGGTTGAAAAGATATTTACATCGTCTAGTTATCTATTGCTTAATGTCCCAATACTGACTGTTTGATCATCAAATAGCTACAAATATTAAAAAAAAAAAATAAAAAATAACGATATTTCACCACAAAAAGAAGCGACACCAGCAGGATTTGAACCTGCGCGGGCAGAGCCCAAAAGATAACTAGCAGCTTAAAAATTACAAACAAATTTTAAAGGTTTCGAGTCTTCCGCCTTAACCACTCGGCCATAGTGTCAATTTTATCAAAATTTTGGCTGTTTTGTAACTATGTCTTACAGACTTTTAAAAAATGGCAGAATATTCACGGTTTTAGCAGAATTTATACGTGTCTAAAAAATTTTGGAATATAGAAATACTACATAAGATAAGAATAATGCAAATTATGTATATATACATATATATATAAATATAGTAATTAAATAATTAGAATCTATAATTTGATCTATTCCATATCTTCATCTTGATCATTATCTTCTGCAGATGATGAATCAGATTCGGAATTAGATAATGCAGTTTCAATCTTCTTTGATGAAAACCATTTCCCATCTTGATCTTCATCTTCCTCAACAACCTCATCATCAGATTCATTATCAGATGGATCTGCTATTATAGCATCTTCATCATCTTCATCTATAACACTTTCTTTTACTGTAGATGATAAAAATAAGTATGAATATTCGTTATCTTTTGAAACTCTAACAAAATCTTCAGCAATTCTTGCTATAAATCTTTGAATACCTCTTAAAGAACTTGTGAATTCGTGTTTGTGAGTATTAATATATTTACCATGAGCTGATATCAAAGCTTTTACCCATAATAGATTAAATTCAATATGTTGTGAAGTCATTGCAATTGATGAAATGAAACCTAATAATCTATTGACATACATCACTGGTAAATCATTAGCAATCAATTTTATATCATTTGTTGGTACAGTTTCATATACTTGATGTATTAAATATCTTTCATTTAATCTAAATGCCATTGCTAATGCATTCATATAACTCTTTTCTTTTAGCATTTCAAATACTGCTTCAGGTGTAACATCAACATCTAAGTCAAAAGGATCAAAAATTACTGAATCATCAACTGAGTATATTTGAATACCTTCTGTAGTAGATGCAGCAAAAGAAGCAGCAGTTGGAGAAAATTGAATAGATGTAACTCTAATTTCTGGTCTTGTTTTACGTAAAGATGGATCACCGCCACGTTTTGAACCTGGTAATGAATTATCGATACGATCTTCTAAATCTGAATTTTCACCATCTCTATCTATTAAATCTAATGATCCAGCATCTGTTAATCTTGAACTGTTCAATAATTCTTGTGTACCATCTAATTCCATATTTAAAGAAACAGTATATCTTCTTAATAAAACTTCATTTGGAATATCATAAATACAGATAGAATTATTATTACCACCAGCCGCTAATGTTAAACCATCAAAACTATAATCAATTGTTGTAAAATGTTTAGATCTTGCTGAATTTTTAGATGTAAATCTATCTGTTAAATATCTTCCTGATAATACATCTTTACGAACATCAATATTACCTGTTTGTTTAGCATCTTCAATATTCCAAAATTGAATTTGACCACTTAAAGTTGATACAGCAACTTCTAAACAATCAGGTCTCATTGCAATAGCTAAAACATCAGAATGAATTTCAAAAGGTTCAGTATGAGTTGAACGACCAAACATTGCCCAAACTCTAACAGTTTTATCCCAACTTGCACTTGCTAAAACACTATTTTCAGAACCAAAAGATAAACAAGAAATTGGTCCTTCATGACCAGATAGAGTATCAACTAACTGAGCAGTTTGAACTGACCAAACATAAATATCATAAGTATCTTCAGAAGCTGCACAAACAACTTCACCACTTGGATCAACGGCTAATGAATTAAATTTAATTCTTTCAGTTGCAGTAAAAGTTCTAAAATTACGATACCTTATTAAATCCCAAGCTTTAACTGTACCATCAAGAGAAGCAGAAAATAAAACTTGACCCTTTTTAGCAAACTTAACAGCTGTTACTGAAGATGTATGTTCTTCAAATGTACTTAAACAGAAACCTGAAACGACATCCCAAATTTTAATTTTACCATCATCTGAAGCAGTTACAACTCTTGAACCATCTGGTGAATAAGCTAATGTATTTGTTGAATCAAAATGACCTTGTTGTTTTAAGATATATGATTCTGATTGCCATTCATAAACTAATAATTGACCAAGTTTTGAAGAACCAAAAGCTAACCATTCACCAGTTTTATTTATATGAACAGTATTAACTTCATTTTGACCCATACTTAATTGCTGAATTAAATTAAATTCTGGTAATTCATATAAACGGAATTCACCATTTGAAAATCCAACAACTAATAAATTTGATTCTGGATGAAAAGCTGAACATTTAACTTTATGATCTGAAAAGAAAAAATTCTTTTTCGTTATTCTCCAACTCATTTTTGATTGATCAACTTCTAATTCTAAATCTGAATCTTCTTCATCATCAGAATCTTCATCTGGTCTCTTTGTATATTCCCATTGGAAAAGAGCACCATCTTTGCTAACTGTATATATTATTTCTTGATTTGATGAAAAGAATGCATTTATAACTGTATCTCTGTGACCAGCAAAAGTCATTTTAACTGATTTTTCTTCAGTTTCTAAAGAAAAAATTCTTGAAGTTAAATCTTTTGAAGTTGAAATAAAGAATCTTGAATCACTTGACCAATTAATTGAAGTTACATCAGCAAAATGACCTGCATAAACTCTATGACGAATAAATGGAGCAAATTGTCTATCTTCTGTATAATCAGGAGTTTTCCAAACTTGAATAAATCTTCCACAAGCAATAGCAAAATAATGTGAGTCAGGAGTAAACTTTAAATCATAAACTTTTTCTTTAAAATTAAAATGATGTAAAATAGTTCTTGATTTAAAATTAACTAATATAGCTCTTCCATCAATATCAACAGATAATAATAAAGTTTCTTGTTTATTCAAAGCTATTCTTGCAACAGATTTTCTATGTTCATAAGGAAAAGTGAAAGATTTATTATTGACAAGGTCAAAACAGGTAACTCTATTACCAACAGGACTCAATAGTTTTGTACCATCATCTGTAAATACTAGATTACCATTACTATAAACAGTACCCAAAAGATTAGATAACTATATAAAATTGTTAGTTTTCTGCTGATAACGTACACCAAAAACAATAGAGTAACCTAAAAAACATACTTTAAAGTCGGATCTCATGGTTGAATTATAGATTTAAAAAGTAACTTTAATATAATAATTCTAATTTAAATATGTATTTTTATATTTTTATACTTTATATAAATTTTTCACTCTTTTTTTTTTTTTTTTTTTTTTTTTACCTCATCAGCTACCCTGAAAATTTATTTAAACTTTATTTGAACTTTTATAATTATTTCTTATTTGTTTTAACGTACAAGGTAGAAAGATTACTTAAATCACTAGTCACAATGTCGAATATGTCAAGCAAAGTGCTGAACATGAAGGTATGTCAATAGGTTTAGTTGGTTGTCTTTTTTTTTTTTTTTTTTTTTTAACTGGATTTTATTAGAAGATCCTTTAAACAAAAGCTAGAGTAAACAAGTTAAGAAATTAACACAAATTATAATTATATAGTTCATGCAAAAGGCAGCTGTTAAAGAAGCTCAAATCAAGGAAGAAGAAACTCAAAATAAACTTAAAGATTTATCAGAATGGAAAACATCATCAGCAGAACAACTTAAAGTAAAAGCCAATATTAAACCAAAAGTAATATCAGTTGGATATTCAACAATACAAGAACAAAAGAGTACAACACCAATAATAGGTAGAAGAGTATTTGGAGCTAAAGCAAAGGAAGATGATGAGATTAAATTAGATCAAAATGTTAAAGATTTAGGATCTATGTGGGGGAAACAACAAAAGGAAAATCCTAATATAAGTAGTACTAATTCAAGTGCTACAAAGAGAAAATTAGAACCTGATTTAGATCTTGATAGTAATTTAATATCACTGAATGATTATAATCATGAAGAAAGATCAACACCTTCTAAAAATAATAATGAGAAGAAGAAGAAGAAGAAGAGAAAATCTTATTCATAAGTTTATAAAACTACAAGCATAAATAAATAAATAAATAAATAAATTTGTAATATATTATAAATGAAATAGTCCTATTTCTTTTTTTTATTTTGTTTATTTTTACTTTTACCATTATCATCAACTAAACCAGCTTTTACAATTGCATCTCTTGCAGTTGAATTTATATGTTTAAATCTATCAGGACCAATATGAGTACCACCAAACCATCTACTAACAACAACCATTACATTCCAAACATCCATTATACTTAACAAATGTAACAATCTACCACCGGCAGCAGTTTCACCATCATCATCACAATCTTGAACTCTTGTACCATCTTTATTTTGAATTCTCCAAGCTGTCATGTTATGATTAGATTTTGAAATTTTTTTATCATATTTTAATAAATTAAATTTTTTAAACATTTCTTCTTCAGAATCAAATTTTTTAACAAATGCAATAAAAGTTGAACCTCTATCAGTTATAGGATCAGATATTGTCCAACCTTCTAAATAGTTTATAGTTTCATTATTAATATTATTAAATTCAGAATCATTATTTAAATTATTTGTTATTGAATCATAATCTTTTTCAATATATAAAATTCTATCAATTTCAGTTAAAAAATCAAAAATACAAACAATACCTTTAATAAATATTGAATCTAATACTTCATCAAATAGAGTTGATAGATATTGATCATCATGACCATTTGATCGTACTTGTAATATATGAGGTTTTTCAAATTCTGGATAATTCTTTGAGAATGAAATTCTAACTATAAATTCTTCATGAAGAGGTATTTTTAAATCAATTAAATTATCATTAATTCTTATTAAATTTTCAGGATATATAGCTTCTATAGCATCTAATTCATCTTTTAAATCTTCAGATATCTGCATTTTTCTTTTAATTGTCTACTTATTTATGATTAATTTATTTTAAAGAATTAGAGATATAATAATTATTATTATTTTTTTTTTTTTTAAAAAAACTTTTTTACACAACTTTTTAACAAATAAATTCTTTTAATATATAATTGAAAATTATCAATGGAATATAATAATAATGATCAATCTAATTTAGAATATGATCAAGTTATTAAGGAATACAGTATAGGGTTTTTTAAACAGATTTTAAAAGTTAATGAGATTTTAAAAGATAATAAAGAGTCATTATTATTATTATTTATTAAAACATTTGAAAATGATGAATTAAAGATTAAATTTACTTTAAATGGTTGGAAAATTATTGAATTTAATAATGAAAGTTTAAATAAGAATAAATATTTTGAAACTTTTGAATCATTAATGATGCAATTAAGTTTAAATTTTCAACAAAAATTTCATAATAATTTATTTGAAAAGTTATCAAAAATATCTACATGAATAATAATAAAAATATTGAGAAAATGAGATTGAGAAAAATATATATATATATATAATTAAAATGAATTTATAACAGCAATTATGGAATAATAGATAAGAATATTTTTTTTTTTCAAAATTAAAATTAAAATTAAAATTAAAATTAAAATTAAAAATAAAGATTGATACCATAGAATACAAAAAAAAAATAAAGAATAGTAAGGGGAAAAAAGCAAACATTATCATCATTAAAATTATCATCATGTAAAGAAAAGAAAATAAAAGAAAAGAAAAAGGGAAAAACTAAAATAAGGACATTTCTCTATAAAATCATATAAGTTAAATATTTAAGCAGTTTGAATAGAATTATTTTTAGTTTTATTTTCAGAAATTTCTTCATTAACTTCATTTTCAGCTTTTTTTTCTTCTTCAATTAAATTATTTTTTTCAATTTGTCTAACATTTTTATAAATACCAACTCTCTTTGGAGTTTTATTATAAGTAGTTTCACCAAATTCATTTAATTCTTCCTTTTCTTTCATAACAGATTCCCAAGTTGATTTTTTTTTATAATTTTGAGGGTTTTTCTTTTCATCATACATACTTAAACCCATTGCACCTAATAATAAAGCAACAGAGATAAATTGAGCATACATTCTGCATTGAACAATTTTTTGAGCTTTAGTCATATACTTATCTTTATCAACAATAACCCAAGAACCATATAAAGAACCAGCCCAAGCAGCAAGAATAATTTTATATTTATTATTTAAAACACTTTGTAAAAGTTTATCACTAATAGGTAAATTTGACCATTCTTTATATTCAGCTAATTTTTTTTCATATTCATCTTTAGAATATAATTGTTTATCGAAATGATTTGAACTTTCTTCAGCAAAGATTGTAGTAAAAACTGTTGGAGGAGAAATAAATAAAGCAGTTTTAATTGAATAAGTCATTCTCTTATAAATTTGAGGATATTTAACTTTAGTAAATTTGAAAAGACCTAAAGATATACCAACACCTAAAGCCAAACCTTTAAGACCACCAGTCATAGTGGCATAGTTATGAGCATCGACTTCTTCATCAGTTAATAATTTCATTTTTTTAATTGTTTAATTTTCTTTTTTTGTTTTTTTGTGTTTTTTAAATAATTCTTTTTTTAAATGAAAAATTTTAAAAGTGGAATCTGAAATGTTTAAATATTCAAAATTTTTCAAAGACCGAAAATAATTGATTGATTGATTAATTTATTTTGAAAGAAAGAAATCAACTGGTTTAAAGTTTTTTGGATGGGATTTTAGTTGAAGTGTTTTTTTTTTGATGATGTTGAAAAATTGGAGTTGGGTTACTTGAATGTATAACTGGTTCTTATAGTTTATTGTTAATAGTTGAGAAAAAAACAATTTGTTTTTGGAGAGAGAGAGAAAAATAAGAATTTTTCAAAAAGTATATATAATTAAGGATCTTAGCCAATAAAAATTGATTACACTTTGATTCCCCAAAAACTACTATTATTGCTTTCATAAGTATTTAATATTAATATTTAATATTTAATATTAATAATTCAATTCTTTTTCTTTTTACTATATACAATTTTACCATTTGGTAATATTAATTTATCACAATTTGCTATTTGTTTCTTTTTTTTCTTTGTAGCAATTGAATTATTTTCAAAATTAAATTCATTTAATTTAATTATTTTTAATTCTTTAATATCTCTTTTTAAATTAATTTTAAATTTATTTAATAAATTACCAATTATTAAATTCCAAATAATTATTGGTAATTTAAATAAAAAATTATTAATAATTTTTGGTTGAATAATATCATCTTCAGTAATTTTAATTAATTCATTATTATTAATTTTATGGAAAACACCATCAATTCTAACAATAAAAATTTCATCTCTATATTCAATCTCTTGTGTATCAATTGAATTCTCTATAATATCATTATTTTTTTTATTTAATTCATTTCTATAATTAGCAATTTGTTTTAATTCTTTAATTAAATTAATAATTCTTTTTTTATCTTGATTATATTGAATTTTTAAAATTATATAATGACTAATACTAATAATTAAATAAAGAAATATTAAAATAAATAAAAAATTTGGTTTAAATTTAATAAATTGAAATTTATTTTCTTTATATTTTGGAAATCCAGTTTTTAAATAATAATCATATCTATCCTTTCTTGATTTAATAATTGAATTAATTAAACCTAATAATTCATATCTTTTTTGAGTAATTTTTGTATTTTTTTTAACTTTATCTGGATGATATTTTTTACTTAATTTTTTAAATTGTTTATTAAAATCTTGAATTGATCCATTTTTATCAATTTGAAAAAATTTATAAAATGTCATTTTAGGTCCATATAATTGTTGTAATTCATAATTAACTTTAAATATTTCTTGATCTTCAACACTAAATGACCAAATTAAACTTATTAAAAAAGTTAAAAAAATCCAATTTTGTAACTTCATTATTGCATAAGATTATTAAAAAAAAAAACCCCCCCAAAAAGAAAACTTATTCAAAAACTGATAAAACTTTTTAAATTTATTGTAAGTTTTATTTTAAGTTTTTATTTTGTTTTTGTTTTTTATTTTAAAAAAAAAATTTGAACACGTCAAAAAAAAAAAAAAATTTGCCTTTATAAAAAAAATTTCTTTACTTTTTTAACTTTTATATTTTATTTAAATATTAATAATTATAATTGAAAATATTGAAATTGTAATCATCAATTAATCAATTAATCAAAGAAAGAAGAAAAAAGAAGAAGAAATGCAATTTGTTAAATTACATAATGTAAAAGTTTATAAAATACTAAAATTACATCATTGTATAGTAATATTTTTTTATTTTACTTTATTAGCAAGATTATTAATTTTATTACCAATTGTTTCAATTAAATTTTTACCAGGTGGTATATCAGAATATTTTAATAATATTATATTAATTATAAATTTAATTGAAATTTTTTTAAGTTTATTAAAATTAATTCCAATTGAAATTTTAAAAATTTTATTAAAAAATTTTATACAAATTTTTATGATAAAAATTATACTTCATTATAAATATGATATTGATGAAAATAAATTATTATTACATCCAATTTATTCTTTTTTAATCTTTAGTTGGTCAATTGATGGTATAATAAATTATATTTATTATTATATTAAATTAAAAAATTTAGGTAATATTAAAAATTATAAAAATTTAATTAATTTTAAATGTTATATAAATTTAATTTTATTTTTAATTAATTCAACATTAGAATTTTTATTAATTTTTTTATCATTACAATTATCAACAAATTATTTTAATAATAATAATAATAATAAATTTTGGAATTTAATTTTAAAATTAATTTTAATTTTATTTATTCCAATAAAATTTTTATTATTTAAAAGATTATTTATTAAATATTTTAAATTAAAAAATTTTATAAAAATTGATTAATATCTTTAATTATTTTATTTGCATATTTTTTACGTTCATCTTCATTTTTAATATTTAAAATTTTTTCTTTAGATAATTTTAATTTATTAATTAAAAAATTTAAATCAATCATATTTTCATTAATATCATTTGTAGTTTTATCTATATTTTCATTATTACTATTATTATTATTATTTTCACATATCCAATTATTTGTTTGAAGAATTTCTTTTATTCTATCAATACCAACTTTTTCATTAAATTCATTTTTATTAATTTGATTAAAATTTATAATTTCAATCATACAATTTAATTCTTCATTTTCAACATAATCATTAAAAATTGAATCATCAATAACAACTCCAATAATGAAAAAATCATTAACTTCATCATTAAATTTTAATTGATTTTCTAAAATTTTATTTAAATTTTTAATTGTATTATTTAAATTCATATCTTTATTAATCATCATTATTATACCACCAATTATATTACGAATTTCATCCCAATCATTAGATATAAAAGATTCAGTCCATTCATTTAAATTAATTACATTATCATTATCAAATTCATCTATCCAACAATGTAAATGATATGAATTATATTTTGTATTAATATCAATTTCATGAATTATTCCATTATGTTGATTTGTTTTAGGTATTTCTTTCGGTAATGAATGTAATTTTTGTAATAATGTTAATTTTTTAGATTTTGAAGGACCAATAATCATAAACCTATCTCTTGAATTTATATCTGACATCTTTAATATTAGTTTTGATTGTTCAGTAAATAAAATAAAACTTGAAAACTTGTTTTGTTTTGTTTATTTTGTTTATTCGTTATGTGTGTTTTTTCTTTTTGTTAATGTTTTTTTTTTTTGGGGGCAGTTTTTTTTATTTTTTTTTTTACTATAAAAAACTACTAAAAAATTTTGAATAAATAAACAAATAATTTATAAATCATTTAAAAAGAGGATTAATTATTATTAATATTAACTAAAAAGAAGATTATTAACTATATAAACAAATTCCAATAGATTTTTTAATTTGATACAAGACCACCATCAACAATGATTGATTGACCAGTCATATAGGATGATTTTTCACTAGCTAAGAAACTAACTAAATTAGCAACATCTTCAGGTTCTTCACCTCTACCTAATGGAATATCAGCTACATATTTTTTAACAGTTTCACCCTTTTTAGCACCAGTAATTTCACCCATTTTAGCATCAATTACATCCCACATTGGAGTTAAAACAATACCTGGACAATAAGCATTAACAGTAATTTTATCTCTTGCTAATTCTTTAGCAGCAGCTTGAGTTAAACCTCTAACAGCAAATTTAGTTGCAGAATAAGTACTTAATAATTCCATACCTTGATGACCTGCAATTGAACAAGCATTAATAATTTTACCTGGTTTTTTTAATTCTTTAAATTTATTTGCAGCTGCTTGAATACCAAATAAAACACCACCAATATTAATATCTGTAATCTTTCTAAGATCTTCTGGTGTTAATTCTAAAATTGTACCAATTTGTGCAATACCTGCATTATTAACAATAACATCAAATGAACCTAATTTTTTATAAGTTGTTTCAACAGCATAAAATAAATCATCTTTTTTACTAACATCACATGGAATATAAATTGCTTTATTACCATAAGTATCAATAAGTTCATTAACAGCTTGTTTAGCTATATCTTCTTGTACTGCTAAATCTGCAATAGCGACTTGATAACCATCTTCTGCTAATTGTTTGGCAATCGCTTTACCAATACCTCTTGCACCACCTGTAACTAAAGCTGTTTTCATAGTTTTTTTAATATTATTATGTCTATAATTTATCCGTTAAATTCGTTAAATTCGTTAAATTCGTTAAAAGTTTTTTTTTTTGTAATATATAATTCAATAAAACATATATTTAAAAGAAACTTAGAGGATATTACCTCTATTTATATCTAATTTTTTTTTTTTTTATTATTATTATTTGAATTTAATGAGCTGTTAAAAATTAGATTCAATAAATAAATAAATAAATCTTAAAACCATCTGATTAAATTAAATACCTAAATACCGAGATATTTATTTAATTAAAGATGTTAAAAAAAAAGATGTTAAGTGTTAAATAAGTTGACAATCAACAAGTTCATTCATCCAAACTGATATTGATTACTTCAGGATTTAGTTTGGAAACCCTCAATGTATCTCCATTGCTGGTTTCCATTTGTTTTTTTGGTCAATATTTCATATTTTTATAAAGTAAAACGGTTAATTTATTAGTTTATATGGGTACCCCTTTTTGGTGATAAATATTAGTCACACTACTAATTTTAACAAGTTTGAATAAAATGATGGATAATTTTTAGTGTAATAATCCCATGTCCAATCCTTGTTGTCTTACTAATTAATTTCTACTAAAAATTTTTTTTCCCAATGTTAAATCATTAATTATCTATTTATATATATTAACACTTTATTAATATAGTCTATTAAAAAATTTTATAAAAACAATATAAAAAAAACTAAAAATATACTATAACAAACTAAATCAAATTATAATTATAATTATAATTATAATATCCCCCAATAAAAAAATAAATTAGTTAAATATTCAAACTTTAGCAAAAATTTTAAATGATTTATTTAAAGTATAATATCTTGATGCTAACCAAAATAATGCAGCTGCAGCTTCAATAACTCCAATTACTAAAACTAAATTATTATAACCTGATCCATCACCAATAATTGAACCACCAATTGGTAATGTAATTAAAATACCAAATGCATTAATAAAATAAACTGTACCATATCTTTTACCAAAATCTTCTGCTTTACTAATTTGAGCACAACAAACTGGTGTTAAAGAAATTGTTGAACTTGAAAAAAATCCATAAAATCCTGCAAATATAAATAAACCTCTTCTTAAATTTCCAAATGGTAACCAAATAACTAATATTAATATTGAACACATAATTACTGATGCTGAAATAACATTAAAACTACCAATTCTATCACCAAAATAATTTGGTAAATAACGACCTAAAATTCCAAAACCATTTAATACAATTGTAACCATAAATGAATCAGATTCTGAAAATCCTTTATTTAAAGCATAAGATGATAAATATGAAACTGCTAATAATAAAGAAAATTCACTTAAAAAAATTGCAATTGTTAAATATAAAAATCTCATTTCATAAATTAAATCTTTTAAAACAAATGATTCTTTAAAAATATCAATTTTATTTGTACCAATAATAGTTTTAATAATTCTATTTTTAACAAAGAAACAACTAACTCCAGTACAAATTAAACTAATAAATCCTAAAACTCTCATTGACCAAACAAATCCAATTTTTGGAAATAATTGTCTTAACATTAATGGCCAAATAACACCACCAAGTGAACCACTAATAAGTGCAATTCCTAAAGCTGTTGCCTTCTTTTTATAAAACCATTGAGAAATTGAACCAATTGTTGTAGTCATTAAAAAACTACCTCCAATACCAAGAACAACACCTGTTGCTAAAACAAATTGATAAACAGTTGTACAATTTGCAGTTGCAAAAAAACCTATTGTTGTTAAAATTGAACCTAAAATCATTGGAATTTTTGAACCATTAAAATCAAAAATTGGACCAGCATAAATACCACCACCAAAACAAAAAAATAAATAAATAGAAAAAATCCAACCAATATTACTAATACTTTCATTAATTAAAATATGATCTGTAACATAAGCTTGAATTGGACCAATTGAATTCATAAATCCAAAATTAATTAAACAAGCTAAGAATGAACCAAAAACTACTAACCAAGCTTGTAATCCACCATCAGGAAAATCTTCTTCATCATTAGAAACATTATAAATTTCATTATTGTTTCCATTTAATAAATCTTGAGTATTATTATCAAAATGATGTTCCATATTTACAGATGTAACAGAAATAATTGGATTAATATCTTCATTTAAATCATCTAAATTGTTTCGATCAACATTACTTGATTTTCCAATTGATCTACCAATACCTGAACTCTTACCATTGTTAATAATCATGTCATCAAGTTTGAAATCTTCTTCTTTATCTCTTTTATATTTAGCAGGTTGAATAATCAAACCAGTGACTCTTTCTGGACCAGGAATTAAAGCAGACATTTATGGATAGTAGTTGTACTTGATTGATAAAAGACTTAACTGACTGTTTTCACTACTCCCTGTCAATATAACTGTTTCTTCTCTCAAAAGATTGAATGCTTTATTGTTTTGTTTAAAAAATTTTAAGTTCTGTGATCTGTTGTTGTTCTATTCTCTAGTTTTCAACTTTTCAATAATAAAATTCCTAGATGACTATTATTCTTCTTTTATTTAACCTTCTGATTAAAAATAAATTATAAAAAAATAATTAAAAAAAAAATTGGAGATGATTTTCTATTGTAGCTATATTCGATATTTAAATAATAAAATTAATTAAGAAAAATTTTTTAATCATCATCAACCATTTTATTTGAAATGAATTAAGAATTACTACTGTTAGTATTATTTGTACCGAAGGAGCGCGGAATCATACCACACGGACCGTTGGAAATAACACCTGTTAAAATGAAAAAAAAAAAAAATTTCACTAAAAATAATGGTTTTAAGCAACTCAATTCGTTCAGTAAAGAGGAATAATAAAACTTAATACCAAAGAAGGGGTTTTATTTTTCTGTTTGTATGTTTTTCTTCAAACAATATGATATGATGAAGGTTTTAGAAAAAAATATATATATCTTCTGTCATTCACAGTTTCCGGACAAATAAAATTTAAAAATATAAAAAAGAAATGGACGAGACCGGAGTCGAACCGATGACCTCTTGCTTGCAAGGCAAGCGCGCTACCAACTGCGCTACACGCCCTTGGATATTACTTCAAAACCCTGGCAATATACATATTGTACTTTCTTTTTTTTACTCAGATTTGTTATTTCTTTTAAGTAATTATATCCACTTAATTTTTTTTCAATATGAACTAAATTAGTATTTTACCGTTTCTATAAAGTTATTTGTTAAAATATTTGTTATCTTTTATTATGATATAATAACTTTATTTCATAAAGTTGATCTTTATTCGTCCAGTAAAAGATCACAAACGTCATAATGACCAAGTACCTTTATACAAAACTAAATCCAGTTTAAAGAATAATCAATTAGATGATCTCGAAGTATCTATTATAAAAATTGATTAATTTGAAGGGTTTAATTAAAGTTAAGTGTATCATTTATGCATTATAATATTTAAATAGTTTCACTATACAATTATTCTCTCTTAAAAGTTGGGAATTGAAGACCATGGAAACCTTTATATTGATTAATTTCTGGTGATTTCCAACCATTTAAAACTGAATCATCAGTAATCTTATAAACTTCAATACCTAATGGTCTACAACAATCAACCATATCAACTTTAGTTTCAACGGTATCATCACCTTCACCCCAATCCCAAGTACTTAAATCACCACCTGGACAAGCAGAAATGGCACATAAAAGATCAACTTCTGCAAAAAATTCAAAATAATCACCTGGAATAGCTGGACAAGTTTCCATATAATATTGACCATTTTCATTTAAACCAGTAACTTGAAAAATGTTTAAAACATCATGAACATCTGATTCCATACCACCAAATGGAATAATTGATCTATATAAATTTGAATGACAATGGAAATCATTAGTTTCACCACTTAAAGCATAATCAACATAACCATCACATCTTGTACCTAATAAATCATGAACATTTTTGATTTCTAATCTATCTCTAATTGAATCACCAGTAATTGTAAGTAGAGGTCTTAAATAAGGTAAATTTGACCATAATCTATCATATTTACCAACATGAGATGATTGAAGTTGTCTAGTTCTTGAAGCCCATAAATGTTCTCTAAAATTATTAGCATTCCAAACATTAAAATCACAAACTTGTGGACCTTCAGGTGTTGAAATTCTAACAATTGAACCAGCTGGAACTTTCCATGCTTTACCTGATCTAATTGGACAAATATCTTTATGAATTAATTCTCTTGCTTTAGTATTGGCAATTTTATCATAAAAAGTTTTATCAACATCTAAAATTGAACCTTTTGTTGGTAAATAAGCAGGTTTGGGATTCTTTGTTGGTTGATATACAGGTTTATTAGAAGACATAGTTAGATGACTAGGTTTTTTAAACAAATTTTAAAAGGAATTAAGATTAAAAATTCAATGAAGTGGAAAACTTTACTATTTATAATAAAAAAAAAAAAAAAAGCTTTGAGTTCATCAAGATTCGGAGTTCGTCAGCCGCTTTGAACACAATATTACTCTCAATACAGATAAATATATATATATATATATATATATTTATATATTCGCTATTGATTACTTTATACTACACTTGAATAGTACAAGAAAAACTAAGATTTTTAAAAATCATAATTCATTAACATCATAAAATTTTTTTTGAAAGTTATACAAAAATAAATAAAATCAACATAAAATAAAAAAAAAAAAGAAAACACTTACTACCACCATTTAACACACAGATTAAAAATTTTTTAAAAAAAAAAAGTTAATTAATTACTTAATTTATCAAGAACTTTAGCAGATCTTGAATTTGATAATCTTTCATCTAAACTTGCTCTTGATAATGTATCTGCTAAAACTTTTAAATATGGTGCTTTATCACCTTTTCCATTATAATTAACGATATCATTAAAGTAATTATTATAAAAATCACCATTGAAATTACCTAAAGAAGAATTAATGATTTGATCTGGATATTTAAATGCATCTGTTAAACCAATAACATGAGGTCTAACTTCACTTAATAATTTTTTCAAATCTTTTTGAATTTGAGTTAATTGTTTTGAAGTTAAAATATTAACTTGAACAAAGACACCACTAAATTTATCAATAAAATATAATGAAAATAATTTAAATAATAATGTTAAAACTTTCTTTTCTTCTTTATTATCATTTTCAGAATATGAATTTAATCTATTTAAATAAGCAGATAAAAGATAAATATTTGAATGACATTTTGAAATTAATAAACGTTCAGTTGAAACAGAATCCCAATTTCCATTATAAATTGATAAAGAATGAGCACAAAATTTTCTAATTAATAAAGACCAAATTTTAACAAAATCATTTAAATTATTTGAACTTGAATCAAAATTTAAATAATCAAATTTATCTTTTAAATAATTAAAATCTTCACCAACTTTTTTACCATTTGAAACATCTTGATAATATTTAATTATTGATCTACCTGCATTAATTGATAAAACATTATTATCACCTTCCCAAGTTTGTTGAACAGACCAATCATTAAAAGCTCTACCAAGACCAGAATAAGCATGATAACCATGACCACCACAAGCTTGTCTTGCTTCATCAATAAGTTGAGAAACTAACCAAGTATTTGTAGCTTTTAAAGATGCAGAATTAACAAATAAATTCTTTAAATCAAAAACAGTCTTCATAATATTTTTACCTTGATAAAGATTTGTTAAAATAGTTTTATAATCTTTTGCTAATTTTTGAGAACCTGGAGCTAATAAATAAATAATTGATAAATAAGGTAATAAACGATGTTGATGTAAAGAATAATTTAAAATTTGAGTTTCATTTGATGGATCACCAAATTGTTGTCTTCCAACAGCATATCTTAAAGCAATAGTAATAAATCTTGCACCATGTCTATGAGAATCATTAACCATACTAACACGACCTTGAATTAAAGCAGAATAAGAAATTTGTTCTAATGGAGAAGCATGAACAGTACCATCATCATCAATAGTAGTAAATTTTTGCAACATATAATCTTTTGGTATTTCAACGTTATTAAATTGAATCCAACCATTATCAATAGCATCTCTACCCATTTTAGAACCAATATCACCAATAGAAATACCAGGTAAAAGATCGAAATTTGAATCTCTTAATTGAACAACAAAAGTTTTAACACCATAATCTTTACCTTTTGAAATTAATCTTGCATAAACTACACAATGATTTGAAGAATGAGCAGCACCACCAATCCACCATTTAGTTGCACCTAAATTTGGAGTATTAATGATAAAAGATTTTTTTTTGACATTATAAGTAGCAGTAGTTTGTAAATTAGCAACATTTGAACCATGAGCTAATTCAGTCATACCAAAACAACCATAAATATCTCTAATTTTAAGAGTACCTCTTTCAACTAACCAATAATGAATTTGATCATCAGAACCATTACCTCTAATTGCATTACAAAAAAGAGCTAAATTAATACCTAATCTTGTACCAATTGAAGGATCAGAAATTGATAAAAGAGATAATCTATTTTCAAATTCATCATAATCATCTAATTCAATATAACTTGATAATCTTTGAATTTTTTTAGCAGCTAATTCTCTTAATTGTAATTTTGTTAAATCATAATAATTTCTTGGAGAAACTAATATTGGATCATTTATTAATTGATTAAAGATTGATTGAGTAATTT
>JAJMKZ010000333.1:17304-48626 GCA_030564005.1 Ruyongia tratensis | reverse complement strand
AAAAAAAAAAAAAAAAAAAAAAAAAACAAACAGTAAGTAAACATCCAAACATTTTGAGGTCGACTTTTTAGCTCAAATCGCCCCTGAAAAAAAAGAAATAGGCACGTGATTTTATTTTGTAGTTTATTTAGTTGACTTCAAAGTAGGAACAATAACAAAAGCTCTCGGTCGCCAAGTTGGTTTAAGGCGCAAGACTGTAATGGATTCTTTCAAAGTAATCTTGAGATCGTGTGTTCGACTCACACCCGGGAGACTTATTTTTTTTTTTTTATTTAATTTTTTTTTGGCAATTTTTTGCAATTTTTTTTTTGCAAATTTTTTTTTCCTTCCTCAAAATTCTCAGCGGTAACTTTTTATTTATTTAGTGAAAAATTTAATTTAAAAGAGAGAGAGAGAGAGAGTATATATAAAAGTTGAAGAACATAAAGTTTAAGTAGAGAAAAGGATGTTTATTGGAAATAACTGATGACATATACCAAGAAAAGATTGTAGTATAGTCTCTGTAAACTTTATTATTCGATAAAACAAATAATAGATAATCAACTGTATTCCAAATGTAGTTAGTTAATCATCATTATGATTACCATTATCATAATGATGACTGTAGTATCTTATGATATTTCTGAGATATTTGACCTTTATGGAGTCGATCCTGCATCAAATCATTATTCACACTCATCTCTTCAACAAGTAGTAAGATGAATACCAATAAAATTACACTTTTGAAAACATTAAAAACTGATCTGTTGTTAAACTAAAAAGAATAAATTAATATAAAGTTTTTTTTCTGTTACTTAACATTTTAATAAGATCAATATAAAAGGTAATTTGGAAAAGAATAATAATAATATAGTTGATGTAGAAGTTAAAATCTAGAATCATGAAAACATATTTATGTTCATTTATACCAATTTATAAATCCCATAAAAATTAAAATAAACATATATATATTCAAATGAATTTATTATTATAATAAAATGCATTTTTGATGGTGTCTGGATGTACAGTTTTTAAAATTTTTATTATTATTATTATTAATATTTTTACCTATTTAAGGTATCTCTATAGACTTTTCTTTTAATTTCAATTAATATTCTTTAAGATTTAAGTGATAATATCTACATATTTCAATATCACCACCAAATGTCTAAAAAATTAATTGCCAATTAGTTATTCTATTCTTTTTTTTTCAATTGTATCTTATTTTAAAACAATCAATTTATAAAAGGAAAAAAAAAGTTTAATTAAATTTTTTATTGACTTATATATACATATTAAAACTATAAAAAATTCACTCCCTACTACTTTATTAATTCTTTAAGATTATCATTTAAACACCCCCCCCCCAAAAAAAAAGACATATAATGATTAAAATGATATCTCAAGGTACTAAGATATTATCATATTTTAAACAAATTAGTTTAAACAATTCTAAAATAAAAAAATCTTTTCAAACAGATAAGATACAACAAAAAGATGAAGATGATGATAATATAGTATCACAATCAATCACTTCAGCTGTTGAACTAGAGAGAATACATGCAATTGATGATGATCATACTGGTGATAATAATAATAATAATAATAATAATAATAATGATAATAATAATGATGATTCAAATAAACAAATTAGAGATGATTTAACTATTTGTTTTTCAAATTCAAATTCAAATTCAATTTCTGATCCATTAAATGAAGTAAATGATTATCCAGATGGTGGATTAGCTGCATGGTCAGTTGTTCTAGGTTCATTTCTTGCATCAATGATTGGATTTGGGATTATGAATATTGTTGGAGTTATTCAAGCTTATTTACAAGAAAATCAATTAAAAGAAAATAGTATAAGTAGTATTGGTTGGATTTTTTCAATTTATTATTTTTTTTGTTTCTTTGGTCAAATTTATTCTGGTCCAATATTTGATTTTAAAGGTTCAAAATTTCCAATTTTATTTGGTTCAATTTTAATAATTTGTGGTTTATTCATTTTAGCAAATTGTAAAAAATTATATCAATTTATTTTAACATTTGGTATAATTGTTGGATTTGGTTCAAGTTTTGTTATTACTTCATTCATTGGTTCTGTATCACAATGGTTTTATAAAAAGAGAGATCTTTCAATGGGAATTGTATTTATTGGAAGTGCTTTAGGTGGTATTTTTTGGCCATTAATGTTAAGAGGTTTATTCCCTAAAATTGGATTTGTTTGGACAATTAGAATCTTTGCATTTATAAGTATTTTTTGTCTTGGTTTATCTTGTTTATTAATTAAAAATAGAATTACAAAACCTTTTGATTCAAGTTCAAAAAAACAAATTTTAAAAGATTCATTTGTTTTAAAAGAATTAATTCATAATAAAACATTTTTAAATTTAACAATTGGAATTTTTTTAAATGAATTTACATTTATTGTTTGTACTTCTTATATGGCTTCTTATACAATGTATCAAGGTTATTCAGATAGTAATGCATTTTTAACAACAATTGTTTTTAATTGTGTTGGTATTATTGGTAGTATGTTACCAAATTATATGGGGAATAAATTTGGGAATTTTAATATAATGTGTATTTCAGTGATACTTACAACAATTTTAATCTTTGTTATTTGGTTACCATTTGGTAATTCATTAAATATAATGTATTTATTCTCTGCATTATTAGGATTTACTTTAAATGCAACAATTGCATTAACACCAGTTTGTTGTGGACAAATTTCTAAAACTGAAGATTTTGGTAAAAGATATGGTACAATTTATTTCATTGTTTCATTTGGTAATTTAATTGCATTGCCTATTGGTGGTGCTATTATTGGTGATGGTTCAGGTTATAATAATTTAATCATATTTGCTGGTTGTTTAGAAGCTGCATCTTCTTTGTTTTGGTTAGCTACAAGATTCTCATATGTTGGATTAAAGCCATGTAGAGTTTAAAACTTACTATGTTTATTTGTTTTTTTTTCTACTTTCTCTAGGGAAATTTATTCTTATATTCAAATATTTTAAATTAATAATGACTTTATGATCTTTTTAATTATTAATTGTAGTTTTTTTTTTACCGCTCAAAAAAAAACAAAAGTATAAATAGTGGCAAATTTTTTTTTAATTTTTTTTTTTTTTCCTTCTTCTTATTTTTCTTTAAATATCAATTACTTTGGACTCTTGAATGAAATTTCGATTTTCGTATGATGACAACCTTACCTTCTTCTTCTTTTACTTGTAGCTTCACCAACATCACCTGCCGCCATCATCTGCCCCAAAAAAAAAACAAAAAATTCATTATAATAATTCCGGCCATATATAATATACATTTTTGGCAGAATTATTTATTCACCAAAAAAAACAACAAACAATAATAAATTGATTGGTATTGATTTGAAGGTTAAAATAATAACAACTGAAATTTCCTTGATAATACTCTAGTTATCTTGAAAGGTCCTTATATATATATATGCCTAGAAAGACAGTGATAAGGCCATGTGATGCATGTGCCATAAGAAGAGTGAGGTGTGATCTATCTGATCTTTTCAAAGAAGGTAAATTAGCACAAGGTTGTACAAGTTGTAAAAAACATGGTATAACTTGTACAACTGTTAGACCAAAACAAAAAGCTGGTCCAAAAACTTTAAAAAGTACAACTAAAAAAAATATAGATTTAATTGTTCAAGGTAGTATAAATTCTGTTGATCAGAATTCTGAAGATGATGATGATAAAAAAAAAATTTCATTAAATTCTATAACAAATCTTGATGATTTATTTTGTAATAAAGATGTTAAATGTTTAATTCCAATACATAAATTATTACCATATATACAAATTTTTCAAACTTGGTTTTATGGAACTTGGCCAATACTTTCATCAACTCAACTAACTAATAAATTACATGATTTAAGAATAAATTCTTTAAATAAAGAAATAATTTTAGATATAAATAATTTTTCATCATATTTTTTAAGTTGTTCATTATGTGCTGCAATATCTGGTCAAGTTATGTTTTTAAATGAATCAAAACGTGATATTATTGGTGAAATTAATGGATTACCAACTTCTTTTCAATATTTAGAAGAAGCAAGAAGAATTAAATATCTTTTTGAAAATGATGTTTATCAATTAAAAATTATTCAAAATAATGAACAAATTGAAATAAATAATAATAATAATAATAATAATAATGATGATGATGTTGATGAAGAATATAATAAAGAAATTGAATGTCAAACAAAGAATAAAGAAATTTTATTAAATTGTTTATTAGGTAATTTTTTTCTTGGAGTTTATTTTATGAATGCTTCAAATGGTGATAAAAGTGCTTTAATTCATTTACGTGAATCAATTTCAATTTCACAATTTTTAAAATTAAATGATCCTAAAACTTATATTGATTCAACAAAACGTAAAATTGAAATTCATAGATTAAGAAAAATTTATTATATTTTATTAATTACTGAAAGATTTTTATGTTTAAGTAATAAAGTTACAGCTATGTTAGAACCAATAGTTGAAGCAATACCTGATTTAAATGATGAAGAATATCCTGAATTAATTGCTGGATTTAATGGATTATTAAAACTTTTTAGTATTTCTGATCAAAAATTTTTACAAGAAATGTTAAAATTATCAAAATGGGAAAATTATATGAATTTAAAATCAAAATTTAAATCAAAATTTAAATCAAATTCAAATTCAAAATCAAATTCAAAATCAAATACAAGAAATACAAGTCCTATAGAAGAATTAAATTTTGATTTTAATAATAATGATAATAGTAATAATAAAGATGAAAATGAAGATGAATTTAATTATTTTTCAAATTTAAATTCAAATCTTCAAATTAATGATTCAAATATTCAAGAAACAAGAAATTGGATTTTAAAATTACAAAATGAATTTAATAGTTTAAATATTTATGGTAATAATATTATTGATGAATCACAAAGATTAAATTTTTTTTTATCAAAATCTTGGTTTAAATCACTTGGTTGGTTAATTTCATTTAATCAAAAAATTTTAAATATTTCAACAACACAATTTCAAAATAATTTAAATACTAATACTAATATTAATTTTAATAATTTAGATTTATCATCACTTAATAGTAATTTTCCATTAAAAATTGGTTATGAATTTTTAAAAGATACATCAAATTTATCAGAATTTGCATATGAAAGTAATGGATCAGGTGTATTTAGAAAAATGTTAAAAATTTGTGATTCATTATTTAAATTAACAAAATATTTAAATCCAATTAATCAAGAAAATAATTTATATAAGAATCAAGATATTAAATTAGGTTATGAATATTTAGATAATATTTATAATAAATTAATTAAATATAAATTAGATCATTGTTATGAAATTACATTAAATGAAAAAACTTTATTTTCAAAAATTGGAAATCATTTATTTAATAGAAAAATTGATAATATTGATTTAAGTTATAATTTTGGATTAAGTAATGATGGATTTAATTATATAAATAATTCATTTTCATCAAATATAACTACAGATCAACAAATTAATACTTTTACAAATGATAATGACTCATTATTTGAAACTTCAACTCAATTTAATCAATATAATAATACTCAATTAGAATTATTACCATGTACTCCATTAATAGAAACTCAACCTCCACAATTTAACAACAACAACAACAACAACAACAACAACAACAACAACAATAATAATAATAATAATGATCAATCACAACCATTTAATTTAACCAACCAAATTAACCAAATTCAAGAAAATACTCCTCAACTAATTCGTTCAAATTTATCATTTAATAGCCTTATAAATTCATTTATAGATAATTCAAACCCAAAGTTTTAAATAAGTTATACTATACATTTCAGATTTTTGGTATTACTATTTATTTACTACTATAAATTATTAAAGAATCACAATATTATTTTTAGAGTTATATTGAGTTGTATTCTTGTTGTAATTATTTTCTAAACAAAAAAAAAACGATAGAAATATTCTTTTATTTCTTTATTCTTTTTGTATTCTGTTCATTTTTCTTTGTAATCTTACAGAGTTTAAAAGATTTAAAGTTTCATGTTTCTTTTTTTATATCCCTTTTATAGATTTCATTAATGAATTTTTTATTGTTATGATTGTTATGGAAAGTTTAATCTCAATAGATATCATAAATAAATGACTATTGTGTTAATGAAAATTAGTATATATTGAATAAATATCATTCCCCCTTTTCTTTTAACTCTATATACAGTTCTTCTTGTTCTTCTTTTAAACAGTTAGTTCAATAAGTTTAAATTCTTCTTATTTAATAAAAAAAAATTCTTTATATTGTAGTATTTAAAACTTCTCTTAATTTAAAGTTTATAAATCAAAAAAAAAGTATAAATTATAACAGAATTTTTTTCTTTTTTTCAAATAAATGGAACTGATGCACCATCACCGCGTAAATCTGAACCACCAGAATATATTAAAGGTTCAAGAGATTCTCTTCTTATGATTTGTCCCCTACCAAATACCTTTCTTTCTAATCCTTTAACAACTAGAACTTCATGACCTAATTTTTTTAAACCTTCAACAACTAATGGATCAATACCTTCTTCAACATTAACCAATGTAACGGATCTACTAATTGGACCATGAGATCCATTACCTTTATCTGTATGTCCATATTTTGGATGTGGTGTTAATGTAATTCTTGGTGCATCTAAAGATTCTTGTGGATTAAATCCAAATAATAATAAATTTAAATAAACTTGAACTTGTGCTTGTGGTTGATTATAACCTCCCATAATACCAAAACTTGCATATAAATCTTCTTTACCATTAGGTAAAGGTGTTGTAATCATACTTGGAATAATTGTATGATAAGATCTTTTATTACCTTTAATACAATTTTTACTTTCTTTATTTAAAGTAAAATTACCACCTCTATTTTGTAAAAAAAAACCTCTATTTGGAACAATAATACCAGAACCAAAAGTTTCAAATACTGAATTAATAAATGATGCTGCATTACCTTCACTATCAGAAACTGTACAATAAACGGTATCTGATTTAAATAATGGATTTGGTAATTCACCAATTTTTAAATCTTCATTATTTAAAGCTTTATTAGAATTAAATTCTTTTGATCTTTTAATAAAATATTCAGGTGTTAATAATTTTAAAATTGTTTCATTTTGATTAATTCCAAAATCTTTTAATAAATGAATTGGATCATTAACATATTCTTCACTATCTTTAAAACTTAATTTTAAAACTTCAATAATTAAATGTAAATATTCAATTGAATTATGTTTTAATTTATTTATTTCAATAATTTTTTCATTATTTAATTCTTTAATTAAACCTAAAGCTAATAATGCAATAATTCCTGAACCATTTGGTGGAATTTCCCAAATTTTTTTACCTAAAAATTCATATGAAATTGGTTCAACAAAAGTTGATTCATGATTAGCTAAATCTTCTAATGATAAAACACCACCACGTCTTTGAACTTCATTAACAATATCTTGTGCAATTTCACCTTTATAAAAACCATCTTTACCCCTTTCAGCAATAATTTTAAGAGTTTTAGAAAGTTTAACATTTTTCATAAATTGACCTGCAATTGGTGGAGAAAAATTTTTATTTGGTAAAAAATCTTTAACATCATCTTTATTGTTTAAATTTGTTTTTAAAATTTTTTCTTTATTAGCTTCATAAAATGATGCTGATAATTCATGGATTGGATAACCATTACTTGATAAATCAATTGCAGGTTGTAAAATTTCTTCAAATGAAACTTTTCCTGATCCCCATTTTTTAATTGAATCATACCAACAAGCAATTGAACCAGGAACATTAACTGTAAATGGTGAAGTTGGTTTAATTCTAAAATTGTTAAAAACATGATCTGGAAAATCATTTATGATTAAATCAGCTGTAATTTTTGAAGCTGAACGACCTGTACCATTAATACCATAAACTTTTTTATCTTTTTCTTTATAGAATAAACAATAACCATCACCACCAATATCAGTTGAAGCTGTTTCCAAAACACCAAGACATGCAACAACGGCAACAGATGCGTCAATTGCATTACCACCTTTTTCAAGAATCTTGATCCCTGCTGCATTGGCTAGTGGTTGAGTTGATGAAACAATACCTTTGGTTGAATAAACTGTTGATCTTCTGGAGTTAAATCTTGGATTTGGCATTTCTAAAATATTTTATATTCTTTTTAAAAAAAAAAAAACAAAAAAACTTTCGAAGCTAAGAGAAGAAATAGAAAACTAAATTAATGAAAAATTTAAAGTGAATAGAATTGAATTAATAATTAAAAAAAATTAAAAACATGAATAAGTTTGAAATAATTGAAATAAAAATTTTTTTTTTTTTTATTTATGTACCACTCATAAATTAAAATTAAAATTAAAATTAAAACTGGGGGAATTTTTTTAAAAAGTACTTAAATCCGACCCGATTCCGATTTTCGGAAGAAGATCCGTTAAAGTTTTTATAGTAAATTTTAATTATATTTATTATAAAAAGAGAAAATAGTTTAATACAAAAAAAACAGGATTAATGAGAGAAATCGAAAAGAAATATATAAAGTTTTATAATTAATTTTATCACCTAATTCTTCAGCCTTTTTCATTATCACTTCTCTTATTTTCAAATGTAATACAACTGATTAAAAACCTTTATTAACAGGTACATGTTAGCTGCCATTATTGTATTTTTCATGTGGATAAAACTGCTGCTTCACTAGCTCTAAAAGTTTGTGGTCCAGTGGCAATATCAACTCCATAATGTCATGATATATGATATATCAATCTTAATTTGAATATTAAACAGCTTTTAATAGTAGTTCAATGATTTTAATGTGTCTCTATTTGGCATTGTTGTATTTTTTCATCTCCCTGTTAACATTAGTTTTAAATTCTAGTTAATCCCTTTTTATTTTGAATACATTATATTGATAATATCGATATAAATATAAATTTTATGGAGTTTGTATCTTTCTTATGAGATGGCCATAAATCTATTATTTTGTAAAATGAATAGATTTAATTTATAAAGAAGTTGCACGTGATTTAGAATTGTGCCCTAATAGCCCTAATAAATTCGCACTAGAAATAATGAAATAATGAAAATAGCTAACCTTACAAAAAATGTGCTTGATTGTTTAAGTCTTTAATGTAAGTGATTTAGAATAGTACTTTATGGAATATAAAGATAAATTTATAATTGGTATTATAAAATGTTTTTGTATGCATTAGAAAAATTTAATAGAGAGAAAAATAATTAAATAAAGAGTATCATGAAAATTTTTGAGATGATTAATGTTAATGAAAAAATGTAAATATGCAAGCTGTAATGTAATGTTTTTTTTTGTTTTTTTTTTTAATGCTAATTCTAAATAGATGATCTTTGGATCTATTTTTGAATACGTGTTTCTATACTAAAAGATGGTTCAACTTCATGAACTGTTATCTCATTTTCAATATTTTTAAAATGTAAATCTTCAATACTTGAAACTTTATTTATTGTTGTAGTATTTAGTTGATCATTCTTTTTTATTACCAAATCATTATTATTATTATTATTATTATTATTATTATTATTATTATTATTATCTGTTGAAATTCCTGCTAATTTTTCAACATCAATAATTTCAATATCTTTATTATCATTAATATTAGAATTATTTTTATTAAACCATTTAAATCTAATACACCAAATAATATGTGATATAAATATACCAACTTCTAAAGAAATACAAAGACAGTAAAGAACAATACTCATAATTTCTTGACTATCAAAGACAACTGAAATTAAAGAAAATATACCACCTGCACAATCAACAGCTAAAAATAAGAAATTTATACCAACAACTTCACCCTTTCTTTTAAATAACTCAAGATATGGCATTATTAAACCTAAAGTTAAAAAAATTGAAGCCATTATACCAAATATTAATGGTGGCCATTCTTTATCATCATTTAAATATAATCTTTTAATCCAAATTGAAAATCCAACAGTAAAACCAACACAAATTGCAATAAAACTAATCATTAAAACAATAATTTTTTTTAATGAATATTTTATTGGTGGATAATATAAAACTTGGAAAGTTGTTATTAATGCAAAAAATATAAAACAACATGGTTGAACTAAAATTGCAATATTTTTTGATTCTGTACTAAAGAAATAAATCATCCAAAATGGACATGATAATAACCAAAAAATTATCATTGATAATGGGAAACCTGTACAATCTTTATTTCTGTAGTTGTAATAGACTTGAGGAATTAATTGAATACACCATAATACAGTACCTATATCATTCATCAATTTTCTTATTGTTAGTATCTATTTCTCCACAAAAAAAAAAAAAAAATTACTACTCAACAATAAGTTAACCATTATTGATCTAATCAAATCGTTAAAACTTACCAATGGTACCTGTCACTGTTGAAACTGTTGAACTAACAGACATCACCCACTACTTCTACTTTAAATATAAACTATAAAAGCTAATGTCAATATATAAAATCAATAAAAAAAAAAAGAGAAAGAAACACGTAATTTCTAATAGTTTTTATACTGGCTACTAAAGTTAAATATGTTCTCGTCCCAAAATGGAATCTCAACCATTTTCGGCACCAGATTCCCAAAACAGTAAAAATATCCAGTTTAGTGGTTTTGACTTCCTCTTTAGGTAAAAATATACACTATATGAAAATAATTGTAACAAAAAAATTATATAAATGAGTCAATATTCCTCTTAGTTTATTTGGATTTATTATATATATATATATATGAAAAGGGCAATATTATTATTAGTTATAAGTTATTGATCACATAAAAATGCCCTCATTAGAATGTTTGATTAACAACAGTGGTGAAAATAGTTCGATTTAATTGAGTTAATTTTGAGAGTACTTAAAGATTTCTGATCTGTATAATGTGTATATTTCAGCCAATAGCTATCTATTATATGTTCAGCAAATATCTAATAGGATATAGAGCAATGCTCTGTTTTCTCTAATGCTCGGATTTCATCAACTTTATTCATCAAATCTTCAAGATATTGATCTTTAATATTAATTTTATGATGAGTAGTTTGACTTTCTAATAATAATAATGATTTATATAATTTCTCTAAATATTCATAATTTGTTCCACTTGGTCCTATTGTATTCTCTATAATTTTAGCTGTTTGATTAATATCTTCAGGTCCAATAAAACTCTCATTATCAATTGTCCCTATATAAACCATACTATTTAATAATGGTCTATTTGTAACTTCACTCTTTGGTAATTCTTCAATAGCTTTAAATAATTCTAATTCTTCATCTGTAATTTTTTTATTATCATCATGATATATATGGAATGGAATTTCATGAATTGTATAACCATCTTGTTCTCTAACGTTTAAATATTCTTTAACTTCATTTGCAAATTCTCCAGGGATATAATATGCACAAGCCCAAACTTTTAAATCATCTTTGCAAATATTTTTAATATCACCATCTAATTCATTTTGTAATGATTCATCAATCAATCTGGTATCCTTTACAATATCTTTAAATGGTACTAATGTAACAACTCTTCCCTTATTCTTAGGTGTACCTCTATGATCTGATGACGATTGCCAAAACCTTCTAACATATCCATGAATTATACCAGGAACAACGTATTTGACATGTGGAGGAGGTTTAAATATTAATGATCCATATCCTAGAACCCATAAAGGTTTATTATCTATCGTCATTTAGACTACTGGTTTTTTTTCTATTTATGTTAATGTTCTTTTGTTGATGAATTGTGTGATGTTTAAAATAATTAATATAAAGAAAAAAATATAGATCCACAATTTTCTTAAAACTGAACATCCGGACATTTCCATAAAGTATATAACAATTTAAAATTTCTTCTTTAAATATTAAAGACTACAAATTAATAAACTCTTTTTGACATATTCTGTATTAATTAATTGTATAAAAGTAAAACTTAAGGTTTATAATAATAATAAATTAGATAATTAATGTTTTTTTTCTTTATTGTCTTTTGTAATCAAATAATTCTTTGCTTCAAAAGAAAAACAAAATCATTAATTAAAAGTACCAAACTGATACAACTAGAATTATTAAACAATAAATGATAGCTGTTAACAAAAGATTTGATGATATTTTGTCAAAAAAAAAAAGAAGAAAAAAAGTCAAATAAAAAAAAGAAAATTCACTTAATGAATATGAAGTAAGTAATAACAATAATAGTTATAGTAGTAGTAGTAAGAATAATAATAATAATAATAATAATAATAATAATAATAAATGATACTAATGAGTAAATGTAATAATGTGTCAGTGTCTTTAGGATTAATTAAAAACACCTTAATGAAAAACAACAACAATAGAAGTAAAAAGAATTAGGTTATAGAAAAACGATAAAAAATAAA
Source organism: Ruyongia tratensis (assembly GCA_030564005.1). NCBI lineage: Eukaryota > Fungi > Ascomycota > Saccharomycetes > Phaffomycetales > Wickerhamomycetaceae > Ruyongia > Ruyongia tratensis. The sequence continues at coordinate 36,199 of JAJMKZ010000333.1, read as the reverse complement.
TGCCCCATGATGAAATATGATGAAATGATATTGCTTTTGTAATATATAAATAAATAATGATAATTGATGATTAAAATGATTTATAGTGATTATATTTTATTTTGAGGGGTGAAAGTTGAATATAAAAGTGTTGATTGTTTGTTTTCTTTTTCTTTTTTTTTTTTTTTTTGATTAACTATTAAACTATTTGAAATTGATATCATAAAACGAATAATATTATTAAGATTTTGATATTTTCAAATTTAAACTTTTTTTTTTTTTTTTTTTTTTTCAACCATCTATAGAAAAGTTCTTGTTATGGATTATCTTTATCAAAACACCAATAATAAGATCCATTATCAATCAAACATTCCAAGTTAGATAATGATAATAACAATAATGAAGAAACATTAATCAACGATAAAATTATATTTAAGACACCCTTTATAAATCACTATTATCTAAGAAGAAATAATTACCAGATGCCTTTTGTTCTTTATCCATTTGTGAATCTAATTTATTGATTCTTGGTCTAAAAGAATTTGGATCTCTTCTAAATGTAACATTTAAATTCTTTAAAAATCTATTACAACCAGTTAATAATGATTGTGGTTGTCTTGCAAAACTTTCCTTTGATGGTGTACCTTCAAAGACAATAACTCTATCAGCTAAATATGTAGCCATAATAAAATCATGTTCAACAATAAATGCAGTCTTTTTAGCATGTAAAATAAATCTTCTAATAACTTTTGAACAAATAATACGTTGTTCAGAATCTAAATAAGCTGAAGGTTCATCAATTAAATAAATATCAGCTTGTAAACCTAATGATAATGTAATAGCAACTCTTTGTAATTCACCACCAGATAAATGTTGAACTTCTTGATCAATAATATCATCAATTTTCAAAGGTTTACAAACATCAGTTTGAAATTGTGGATGTAAAAATGAAGCTCTAATTCTTTTGAAGAATAATTGTCTAACAGTTCCTGTAAATTTTGGAGCAATTTTTTGAGGTTTCATTGAAATATTTAATTTTGGAATTTCTAATCCATCATCAGGTGGAATTGAACCAGCTAATAATTTACATAATGTAGTTTTACCAGTACCATTTTCACCCATCATAACTAAAATTTCAGAATCACTAAAATCACCTTGTTCTACATTTAAAACAAAATCACCTTGAGTTCTCTTCATTGCTGGATAAGTGAAATATCTTGAAGCATCTAATTTTAAAGCATCTTGAGCATCAGCTAATCTAAATTGTAATGATTCGGTTCTAAATCTTAAATTTTCAGTAGCAATATGACCTTCTAAAAACATATTAATACCTTCTCTAACTGAAGCTGGTAAAGTGACAACACCATAAACTGATGGAACACCGTATAAAATACAAACAAAATCTGATAAATAATCTAAAACTGATAAATCATGTTCAACAACAATAACATAAGATTGAGGATGTAATAAAGAACGAATAATTTGAGCAGCATTTAAACGTTGTTTAACATCTAAATAAGAAGAAGGTTCATCAAACATATAAACTTGAGCTTCTTGAACACAAGTCATACCAATAGCAAATCTTTGTAATTCACCACCTGATAAAGCTCCAATATCTCTTTTTAAAACACCTTTTAATTCTAAAACATTAACAATATCAGTAATATGATCTTTTCTTTCTAATTTTTGTTTTAATAAGAATCCAACTTTAGTATCAGGACCTTTTATAGCTCTTGGAATATTATCAACATATTGAGGTTTAATAATTGCTTTAATATCATCTTCTAAAATTTTTGTTAAATAATTTTGTAATTCTGAACCTCTAAAAAATTTTAAAATATCATTCCAATCAGGTGGATCATCAAATTTACCTAAATTTGGTTTTTGTTTACCAGCTAGAATCTTTAAAGCTGTTGATTTACCAATACCATTAGTACCAACTAAACCTAAAACTTGACCAGGTCTTGGAGTTGGTAATCTATGTAATTTAAAAGAATTTGCTGAATAACGGTGAGTGACTTCTTTTTCTAAATTTGTTGGTAAATTAATAATATTAATGGCACCAAATGGACATTTTTTAACACAAATACCACAACCAATACATAAATTTTCTGAAATAAATGCAATTTTATTAGCTGGTGAAACTTCAATACAAAGTTTACCAGTCTTGACAACAGGACATGACTTCTTACACTCCTGACGACACTTCTTTGGTTTACACTTATCGTCTGAGACAATGAAAATACGAAAAAACTTAGAACTCATTTGTCTTCTTCTTCTTCTTCTTCTTGTGTTTGTCTAGTTGATTGAAGTTTGTTGCTGTTGTTTAGTTTCTTTTCTTCTGTGTTTTTAAAAAAAAAATTTTTTCAGATGCCAAAAAAAAAAAAAAAAAAAAAAAAAAAATTAAAAAAAAAAAAAAAAAAAAAATTGTAGATGCTGCGCGAACCAAATTTTTGACAAATTGGAGCGATTTGATTGGTCGTTGCTTATAGTATTTGTAACAGAGAGGATGCGTATTGATTGAAATGTAATCTGTTACAGAGTGTTTAGACTCAATTTATTGATGTTGGTGTGTAGTGGAAATTGAATTGACCAGTTGAGAGCTCATTAATCAATAATAGCTAGCTACAAGTAATGTTACCCTATTGCCATAAAACGGTTTCATTTATATTAAATATTAATCTATCTAAAACCACTTAATCTAGTAGTATTCAGATGAACATTCATATCTAATCTATCAGTATCGTCTTCAATTTGTCTCAATCTTGCATTTTGTTTCTCAATTTCTTCAGATTGTGTCATTGCTAATTTCTTTAATCTACCAGCAACACTATTAATTTGATCTAAATTACTAGCAATTTCTTCCTCCATTGCATCATCTTCTTCATCATTCTCAAATTGATAACGTTGTGCTTCCTTCTTATACTTTTCTCTTCTATATTTCATAGTAAGATCTTCAGCTTGTGATTCACCTAATTCTAATCCATATTTAACTCTATTAGTTGATTGTGATAATTCATTTCTTTGTTGCTCATTTAAATATTTATCAGCAGTTCTTTCTTGTTTAATTTTTTCTTCCTTTTCTCTTAATCTTCTTGATTTAGTAAATGGATTTTGTACAGATGGTTTTAAAATGTTTCTATTATAATGTTTTAATAAACCAACTTTTTCTTGTGCAATTTTATCTTGAGTTGTAGCTAATGCTAAATTTCTTTCAACATCATATAAACTTTCACTTTGTGCACCCAACATACCCATTGTATTTTTACCTGATTCTTCAGCATCTTGTGCCATTCTAAGAATATTTCTAGTTGATGAAACACTAGCTTGCTTAGTAAATCTAATTTCTCCTTTAATTTTTTCAACATCTTGATCTTCTTCCATCTTTTCTCTTTCTTCTTCAGTCATTTCTTCAATTGGTGGTTGATAAGCATTAACTCCATAATTATTCAAATCTTCATAGTTGTAATCATTGTTATAGTCATCATTATAATCATTACCCACAGTTTGCTGAACTTGATTGTATTTAACAGCTTCTTCATCTTCAACTGCAACATTAGATTCAGTAGTATTAAAAGCAGGATTACCATCATAAGTATCTTGATTTGCATATGGGTTAGCATTATATTGTTTTTTAGGTGGTATTTTTGAAGAAGCTGGTTCACCATAACTATTATAATCCTCATTTAAATCATCTGTAACGTCTTGTGATTGTGATTGTGAAGATGATTGTTGTAATTGATTGGTTGTTGTCTCTGTAACATTGTAACCATTATTATTATTAGTATAGCCATTAGTATAATTATTATTGTAGTCATTAGAATTAGTGTCTTGAGCTGGTCTTTGAAACTTATATGGATTAGCTCTTACATTACCACCATTTGCAACAGCACCTGAAACTTGGTTAGCATGTGGGTTGGCTCTTGAATTTTGACCTTGTCCTTGAGCAGCATATGGATTTGCTGAACTTTGATTTAGATTTTGTGTAGAATTTGAATTACTATAGTTATTTCTGTAATCATTTGAACCAGAATTTCGATCACCATATGGATTTTGACCTTGTTGTTGATTACCATATGGATTATGGCGTTGTGATTGGTTACCATAAGGATTTTGTCTTTGACTTTGGTTTCCATATGGATTTTGGCTATTAGTTTGATTATCATATGGATTTTGTTGACTATTGTTACTACCATAATTATCACTATAGTTATTACCATGATTACTATAGTTTTTATATTGAGGTTGATTTTGATCTTGGCTTGAAGCATTATTGTAATTATTGCTATAGTTATTACTTGATTCATTATAACTTTTACCATAATTACTATAATTTTTGTATTGAGGTTGTTGATTTGAATTTTGACTTTGATTACCACCACCATAATTATCATAATTATTAGTGTTGCCACTGTTGAAGCTAGCATAAGGATTTGTTTCAACATTGTCGTTTTGATCATTGTAATTGTTACTATTACTATTATTGTTGTTATTCTTCTTTTTGTTATCCTGATCTACATCTTCATTTAAATCTTCTTCAGGTTCTTGAGCCTTAGCACCAGTTGCGTATTGTTCATAACCTTTTGGTGCAAAAATCTTAACATTTGTTCTATCATTTGCCATTTGAGCATATGCTGAAAACAAATTTTGTTGTTTTTTGGCTGATTTGACAGGAATACCATTTTCATTCAGTAATTCCCTGTTACCACTCTCAACTTCCTCTTGTGTTGGAGCTTGAAACTTCTTCTTGATTAACTTTCCTAAACCCATTGATTAAGAGTAACTGTTCTTGTAAACTGATTGAAATGATAAAGAGGAATTTTAGGATTTAAAATTTATAAATATTACTTTTTTGGGGCAGTGATATTTTACAGGAAGGGTAATGATTATTTTTAGGTTTGGGTGCAATTTTAATGTTGTTACTATCTGTTATTGATGATATATGGTTGATATTTGGTATTCTGAAGTATATTTCTACATATTTACAACTTTATTTAAAGAAAATCCCTTATATTTTGATAAAAATTGAAAATATTTATTTTATTTGAGCTAAAAAGACGTATCAAAAATGTTTGGTTGTTGATTTTTGAAGAATTTGATTGACTGGGAAAGTGTAGTATTTAGTTTGTTTTAATTGTTAATTAAGACAGTATTTATATCAAGATGTCTGAAGCTATTGTTGACAATTCTGTAAAGAATGAAGAACCTGTTAAAGAGGGAGAAACTACGGCCCCCAAAGTTGAAGAACAGAAGAAGGAACCTGTAGTGGATAGTACTAAAGAAAATTCAGTTGATGATGATATGAATAAAAAAGAAGAACCATTAAGAGTAAAGAAAAGACCATTACCTACAGATACTTCTTCTTCTTCTTCTTCTCCAGCACCTAAGAGACCTTCTGGATTCTCTTTTAGAAATAGAAATGCTAATGGTGATATTAAGAAAGACGCTCCAATTAAGCAAATAGTACAAAAGCCATCATGGATGAAAGATGAAGATTTAAAACTACTTGAACAAGGTAGTAATGCAAAACGATCCAAAGATACAGATAAACCAAACGATGAACGTGATCAAGAACAAAGAGAAAAGGAAGCGTTAGAACGTGAATTAAGTAGAAAGATGGATTTTGAAATTACAAGAAAAACACAAAATTTAGATCATGTTGTTGTTAATCATTATAATCATAGAGTTTATGAATCAAGAAGAGAAAATAGAAATGCATCGCCAATTATCAAGTTAAGAAATTTTAATAATGCTATTAAACATATGCTTATAAATAATTTTACTGATAGGAGTGATAGAGTATTGGATTTAGGTTGTGGTAAAGGTGGTGATTTACATAAATGGGATAAAGCAGGAATATCAGAATATATGGGAATTGATATATCAGATCAATCCATTAGAGAAGCTGTTAAAAGATATAGGGTTTCAAGATTATCATATCAGGTTGTTTTCGCTACAGGTGATTGTTTTGGTTTACCATTACCAGTAATCTACCAACAACAACATTTAAATTTTAGATTACCTGTTGATGTTGTAACTATGCAATTTTGTATGCATTACGCATTTGAATCAGAATCCAAAGCAAAAACAATGATGGAAAATGTTGCAAATTCTTTAAAGCATGGAGGAAGATTTATTGGAACAATACCAAGTTCAGATTTTATTAGATCACAAATAAAACGTTTTAAACCTGGTCAAAAATCTTTTGGTAATAGTCTTTATAAAGTAACATTTTTAGATGAACCACCAAAAGATGGTAGATTCGATTCACCATATGGGAATGCATACAACTATTTTCTTCTTGATGCTATTGATAATATTCCAGAATATGTTGTACCTTTTGAAGCATTTAGAGCTTTAGCTGAAAGTTTTGGTTTAAGTTTAATTTATAAAAAACAATTTAATGAAATGTTTACAGAGGAAATACCTAAATGGTATAATAGATTAAATCCAAAGATAATAGAAGGTATGAAAAGAAAAGATGGTAGAATCGGTGTTGAAGGTGAAGAATCAGAAGCTACGAATTTTTATCTAGCTTTTGTATTTCTAAAACAATAGTTATAATCTTATATCATTATAATCATAACTATTTTAACTATATATAAAAAAACTCCCTAATATAATTAATGATTGTCATTAAATTTAAAAAAAAAAATGATATGTAAAATCTTCATCATAATGCAGTTGTGACGGTCATGGATTGAGAATTAATCAAAAAAGTAGGCGGTAATCCATTACACCAAACATTTAAATTCTCTAAATATTCTCTACAATCATCTTCATTATAATGTGTTCCAATGACTGGTGCTGGTAATGTGGTGAAAATTAATGGTGATGAACCTGAAATTGTTGTCATAACATCGTTTAAAATTAAATGTTGACCTTTTGCTGGTAAATCATTAAATGATAGTTCATTCAAATCAATATAATCATCTTCATTGTTCTCAACTTCTTCTTTTAGATTTGAACTGTTACTGGAATTAACTGTGTTATTATTAACTGGGTATGTTGTAGCTTTTGATTTTGGTTTTGTCTTTGGTTTCATCTTTGGTTTCAAGTCTTCTTCAGAATAATCTCTATTCTTAAAATTTAAAATACTATTACTATAGTTTGAAGAATTATCATTGACAGAATCAGAATCAGTATAAGTAAATTTATGACTAGATCTTTTATGGTTCATACTTTTAGTGCTATCATCATCGGGAATCAAAACAATAGAAGGTTCATCTCCAGTAGCATCATCAATAACTTTGGATCTGGGAATAGTTTCTGAAGAGAAATATGGACCACGATTTTTATGCTTCGGATTAACATTAAGATTAACTGTAGCTGCTGATGACATTCTTTGATTTCTAGTTTGTGCACCAGGTCCTGAAATGTTTGTAGAGGCTCTCTTGAATTGAGAATTCAAATCATTCTTCTTATGAATGCTTGCATAATTTAAGCTATTGGCTCTGGATCTCATTGAATAATCTAATTCACTTGATATAGTATTTGTATCAGTATCATATTCATCATCATCGGAACGTAAATCATCATCACCATCAGCAGCTGCTCTATGAATATCAGATTTAAATAATTTATTTGTAGTCATACTGAATGAAACACCCATTCTTTGTAAATTTGCTAAATTATATTTTCTCTTTGGTGATAATCCATTATTTGATAACATTGTTGGTGTCATTGCAAATGAAATTGTTGGAATAATATTGATTCTATCATTTATGTTCTTTTGTCTTCTAGCATTTTTTAAATCAGTCCACCATTCATCTTGGAAAAGAATTTTATCAACTTTACTAAAATTATTATTATTTTCAACCCCTTTAACAATTGTATTATAATTTTTGAAATCTTGTAAACAAACAACAACAATTTCTGCTTTAATTCTTAAAATTTCAATTAATGACTGAACTCTTTTCTTTTCAGCTGTTATATCTTCACGATCTTCAACAAATACAACAACTCTTAATCTATGTGTCTTCTTCCAATTTGGAACTGTAGTTAGAATAGCACCAAGTTGTAAAATTAATGTATAAGTATCAAAATTCGTAGTTAAAGCAGATTTTTCACCATTCTTATCAAAAACTTCAGCAGACATTTGAATTGGGTAAAGATCAATATATTCTCTATCTTCATAATATAATTTATGTTTGATGTTTTTTGAAGGTAAATTTAATTCTTCAAAACCTTTAGCAACAGCAACATTTGCTTGCATCATAATTAAATCTTCTAAAATTTGAACCCAATCTCTCATAGTAACTCTTTGTTCATTACGACATGAATCAGTTGGTAATTGATCTAAATCAACAGGAGCACTTAAATAAGTTGATTGTTTTTTTGAAGAGCTTGATCTTGAAATTGATGGTGAACAAACATTATTTTGCATATTCTTCTTCTTTATATCATAATAACCCATAACAGTAATATTTGGTTTCATATAACCTAAACCTGAACCTAAATAAACATTTCTAACACCCCAAGGTAATGAAGAACCAATACCAATTTGAACAAACGCTTTAATCTTACTTAAATCTCTTAATTTTACCCATGCATTTTGTTGTTTCTTAAATTCAGTATAATTTGATTGAAAACTATCAGATACTATAACATGACCAATAACGTATAACCCACCTTTTTTCAAATTATTACAAAATTGAATTAAATTCCATTGTGATCTTGGATTATCAACTAGTAATAAAATTTGTGGTCTCCAATATTTAACATTATCTTGTTTTAATCTTAATAGATATTTTCTAACTTGATGATAAATTAAACTTTGTGAAACATCACCCCAAGGTTTTGGAGGACAAACATAATGAATAAATAAGAATAAAGCCATCAAGAAAATAAAAACTAAAGTTGCAGAAATACCATCAACAATGAACATTGCAATAGTACATGCAATACCACCAGATAGCGCAGTATACCAATCAAAGAATCTAAAAGAAGGTCTAAAATTTGGGGCAGAAGCAATCTTTAGTAAGAAACAAGCTAAATTGGTAACAATAAAAGTCATTAAGAAAGCCATTGTAATAAAAGTTGCAATTTGATTAATATCTGAAAATAAACATAATTGAGTTAAAGCCCAAGTAAATATAATAGCATTAATTGGATTACCACTTGAATCAACTCTATTAAAAATTTCTAAACCTGGAAAGATTGAATCATTTGCAATTGCTTGTAAAACATTAGCAGCACCAACAACACCAACAATTACAGAGAATAAAGAGGTTGAAAACTCACCCATTAAAACAATTGCAGGAGACATATTAATAGTTTGAATAATTTGAACATCTTTATATAATAAATCTCTTGGAACTGAAATTCCAATAGATATAATAACAACGGCATAACTTACAAATGTTAATAGTAAACCCCAAAGTGTACCTTTTGGAATAGATTTTGAAGGTTTTCTTAGATCACCAGACATACTTGCACCAGCAAAGATACCAGCAGTAGCAGGGAAGAAAATACCAAATAAATCATGGAATGTTTCCTTTGTATCAATCATTGAACCTGCAGCACCATTTGTAAATTTTGGGAGAAGATTACCTTTTGCTGTTGTCCATGAAGGACCAGTATAAAATGCTTTTAAATCAGGAATACTAAAAGGTTTAACAAAAAGAATTGATAATGGGATTGATAAAGTTGATGTAAATAATAAGATGAATAATAAAAATCCTGCTTTTGAAACCATTGAAGAACCAATTAATGCAACACAAATACAAATAAATAATAACAAAGAAGAATATAAGAATGACCACCAATAACTTTGTGGTAATAATTGATACATGATACCATCTCTTTCACCAAGATTTGTTAAGATTGGTTCAATAAAACCAACAACATTCATACCTGAATTTAAAACTTGGCCAATATAAAAAACTAAACCAATTGAACCACCAAATTCTGGACCTAATGATCTTGAAATCATATAATAAGCACCACCACCACGTACAGTACCATTTGTACTAATGGCAGAAATGGATAGTGTTGTCAATAGATCAATTGAGTATGACATAACTAATAAGAGTAGAGAACCTAATATACCCATTTGACCTAAAATAAAACCAAATCTTAAAAACATTAGAATAGATAAAACATTTAAAGCTGTGGGTATAAAAACACCATCAAAAGTACCTAATTTATTCAATTTTTTAGATTTTTCATCTTCGTCATCATCATTGTTATTATCTGTAGCTTGATTGTTGAAATGGCTGTTATCATGTGTAGGTATTGCTTGAGAAGACAGAAAACTATTTGTTGATCCATAAGGTTTTGAACGGTTAGCAAAAGAGGACCTTCTAAAAGTATTGGACTTCTTTAATAGTGGGTATGCTTCATTGGGAGCTATTGGATCATCAGCCATCATCCTCCCATATCTTTTATTTGAAGAACTAGTCATTGTGTTGTGTGTGGTTTGTTGTTCTATAAAAATTTCTTCTTTTTTGTACCCAGTGAAATGCCGTCTATTTATATGATTTGAGTATTCAAATAAATTAGTATTGAATTAGTGAGAGAAATGGGTATATGAACTAATGCAAAAAAAAAAATTGAACTGTAGGTTTTTTAAAATCAAAACCAAGATTAAATTATTTGGTGAAGTTTAATGTTTTTTTCTTATCAAAAAAAAAAAAAAAAAAAAATTATTCTTACGATTTTTTCTTTGATTAAAAATTTTCATTGAAAATTTGAATTCATTTTAAAATTGTTTAAAGTTAAATGTGATATTTTGTTGAAATTATAAATAATTTAAGATTGTTTATTCATTAAAGATTTATTGACATTTTTCTAGAAATTTATATCTTCAAAATTGAGCTGTCTTTTTTTTTGCAAAAAATTTCGTAAAGTTCACGCTGTAGGGCTATTCTTAGGGCTCTGTTAAATCACGTGAACTGTCACTCTAATAATTATCTTATTTATAATTTCGTCTATTTATTATGATATACTTTAATACAATAACAAATTTACTAGTACTTTAAATTATGGTTGTGATTCTCTATTATCTAATTTTATTTTCAATTTATTTTCAATTTTGCAGATTAGATTATCAATTCTATTGATTAAATCATGAATTCTTTGGGTTTTTAAAGATAATGAATGATTCAGATATTAGAATTGAACTTTGTTGATTTGTTCAATGTTATAACAAGTAATAAATAACAAGGTTGGTAAAAGATTTTAATAATTAATTTAAGTTCTTAAGAAGTAAAGATAAATTTTTAAGAAGTAAAGCAACTTCTTAATTTGAATAGTAATCGAAACTACATTGAAATTACAAACAAATAGACATTTTTGTATTCTGTTGTAAACAATGTATAATAATACTAGAGGCACTACTATCGTATACAGAATGTTTAAATGTTTTTTAATTCACCTCTCTCTTAGTTCAATCGTTAAATAAAAAACTTTCTATGGAATCAAAAAAATCTGAGGAAGAAAAAGTAAAATCACTAAAAAATATAATAAAAACTTAATTCAATCTACTAAATTCAATAATTGTAAACTATAATATTATAAATAATTAAAAATTGTATAAAACTTTTTTTTTAAAAAAAAAACCTTAAGAATATTAAAAATGGTAAAAAAAAAAAAAAAAAAAAATGACACAAAAACATTAATAATAATAAATAAAAAAAAAGTATGAATAAAAAATTCTAGTTGTATGTATAGATTATTGAAGTATAGGTTAAATGTAAACATAGTAGATGTAAGAATGAATTGTTTGTAAAATATAATTAGTAGTCATGATAATAAAAACTTAAATTTTTTTTTTTTTTTTGAATCTTTTAAAATATTTTTTTCTTCTTTTTTTATTGATTTTCAGGAAACACAATAGTTTTTGTTATTTAAGTAAGTATGAAGAAATGAGTGGTTATAATAATAATAATAATAGATGTAAATAATAACTTTAAAAACTTTCCCCTTTCTTGATAAATGAAAAAAAAATTCAAAATGCTATTGTGTCAATAGAACAATAGAGAACAAAATAAACCATGGTGCATAATTAATTCGCGATCGAATAATAACTGTAATTCCAAAACAAAACTTGAAGAATTGTGGAAAAATATTCATCACCTTCATTTAAGTAAGGAATAGTAAATAGTAAAACTTTTAATTTTAGTTCTGTCTCACTTCTATAATTTCAAAAAAAAAAAAAAAGAAGGAAGTATTATATATTATCTTCCTCTACTTTTGACTCATCATCATCATTATCATCATCTTCTTCTTCATCTTTACCAAATTCATTACGATCTTCAAATGGAATAACAAATTTTTTCCAATTATGTCTAGTTAATCTAACTTTTTCACCATTTTTATTAAATTCAACAACATTATGCATTGAGTGTAAAACTTTTTTAATTAATTCAATATCACCATTATTAATTTCCTTCATTCTATTAAATCTTGAAATTAAAGCAATTGAAATATAACCTTTTGAATTCATTGAAGCTTTTAAATATTTATCATTACATAAATCATGGAAATAATATTTTAATTGATATCTTGTATCTTTTTCAACACTACCAGTATTAAAAGGTTTTGTTGGATCTAATAATGGAGGTTGTTGTGTAAAAATATGTGGTGGATAAATCAATTGTTGTGGGAAACTTGGTAATCCAGTTAATGGAGAAATTATTGGTTGAACATTTGAATATTGTGGTAAATTATAATAAAATGCTTGATTAGCAATAAAATTTGGATTAATAAATGGATTATAAAAATTTGGATTTGTATTACCATTCTTTGTAAAATTCTTTACTTGATTAAAAAATGGTGAATTTGGTGGAATTGAATTATTATGATAACTGCTATGACGACGGAAAGCACCACTATTAGTTGCGGTAAAACTATTACTTGGACTATATTTAGGATTAGATCTTTCAGGGGATCTTTCTGAAGAAACTTCGTCTGGACGTTCAAGTTGTAAACTTCTTTGTCTTAATCTTGCATTATCCTTTTGTTGTTGTTGTTGTTGTTGTTGTTTTTCAATGACATTATCTTCATCATTAGTTTGAGTAATTGTTGTTCCACTATTTTGTCTTAAATCTGGAGATGGAGTATTTGATTCAGTTGAAGATTCAGATTCAACCATAGTTTCAGAACCAAAATCATTTGAATTAGTTTCAATGTTATTATCATTTGAATCAATTGGAAGATTTTCTTTATTCTTTTTAGTTCTATTATTAGATCTATTTGAATTTTTGATTTTAATTGAAGCTTCACCATTAGTCTTTTTAGTACTGTTCCTTGGTTTTGATTTATTGTTGTTTTCTTTTATAGTATTAGAAGTTTGTTCATTATTAATTTTGGATTTACCTCTATTATTAGATTTCTTATTGTTGTTATTGTTGACATTAGAATTAGAATTAGAATTAGAATTAGAATCGTTTTTGCGATTGTTGTTGTTGTTGTTATTCTTATTATTGTTACCATTACTATTCTTATTATTTTTAGAACCTCTTCTTCTATTTCTATTATTATTCTTTTCTTCAGGTTTTTCTTCAGGTTCATATTTTGATCCAGCTTTCCAATTAGTTTTACCAGTTAATCTCAAAGATTTTTTAGGATCAGTTTGTCGAAACTGTATTACATCTGAAGTAGTAGTTGTTGTATCAGTGTTTGGAACAAAAAGGTTTTGACCCCATGCATTTTCTTCTGGAATTGGAGCAGGTTTTAAATTAATTGAAGTTGAAAAGAGTTCTTCAGTCATTGTTGTTGTGATTTGAGAGTTGAAAGTATGAATAAAGTAAATTAAAAAACAAAGAGTGAGAAATGTGGATAGTATAGACCCTTTAAATATAAAATTCTAGTTGATTTCTGTTTGTTAAAATAGTGAAAATTTTCTCCTTTGTATTATTTGGCCTTTTTTTTTTTTTTGAGAAGTTTCAGGCGTCTAAAAAAAAACAAAGAGAATGGTTCAAGGTGTAAAGGTGAATGATGACAGATAAGTCTTCAGTGTGTATCTGAGATGCTATCGAGTGTTATATATACTGGTTGTTTTGAGTTCTGTGATACACCTTCTCTTTTAATGATATTCTTTGTAGTAAGTAGATCAAAAGCAGGTGTTTTCTTTTCTGTTGAAAACAATACAGTTTGTTGGCAAAAAAAAAAAAAAAAAAATAGGTTAAAGAAGAATTGATTGAGTAGAGAGTAACAGATATTGTGGATATTTTCTGAATTCTGACTTGAAGATGCTGGTTACTGTTCAGAAATGAAAATTGAAGTCAGTAGTTTTTGAATACAGCGGTTTGTTTGTTTTGTTTGTTTTGTTGATTTTGATAGAAGAAGTTTGAAGTTTTTGGAATTTTTTTATTTATTGATGGTTTTTTTTTTTTATTTATTTTTTCTTGAAATTTTTGGTAGGTTTTGAAGAGTTATTTGTGGGTTTTGGAGGAGAAATAGAGTGTTTAGAGGTTTTGGATTTGATAAAAGTGTAGTGTACATTAGTTTATATATTGTATCAAATTTTTAAATGTTTTCATCCAGTTTAAATAAAAGATTTTGAACAAAATTTGAAGACCAAAATTATTTGAGTCCTAAAGTAGTAATTACCTAAATAGGAAATTACACTTTTTATTTTTTTTTTTATTTTTTTTATACTTCAAAAACAACAAATAACAAAATAACTGAAATTAAAGAAACATTTAACAAATAAAGGTGTGTTTTGATAGAGGTTTGTGTTAAAACAATAGAATTTGTTTTTTAGAAAATATGGATAATGATTCATCGATCAAAATCTATTCAAAACTAGATAAAAATGTACCTTTCAAAATCAAATATATAAAAAGTTTACCATATCAAATAACTAAAATATCAAATTATTTAGATCATATATTATCAAAATCAATGGTTCAAAATGAATATGAATTAATTAATGTTAATAGATCAAGAATCTTTAAATCAAATAATCAAATTTTATCTTCTTTGCATGATCATAGTCATATAGTTGAAGTATCTGCTTATGAAAAAACTCATTATTGTATATTAACAAAACTTTATAATGATTATTTTATTTTAAATTCTTTAAATTCTGATCAATTAGATCCAGAATTATTAAGTCATTTTGATATAAATTTTACTCCTATTCAATTAACTAAAATAATACCCAAAGATGGATCAAAATTTAAATTTAGTTTCCCCATAAATAACTTAAAATCAAAATTATCAACAAATATTCAAAATGATTTTACATTATCAATGATACCACCACAACAATCACCTATGAAAAATTCAAATTCAAATAATAATAATAATAATAATAATACGCCAAATCTCAACAATAATAATGATGATGATCCATTTGATTATTTTATGAATCAATATTTTACAAATCTTTATTCATTAGATGATTCAAAATTAGCTTATTTAGCAAAATCGACATTTACAAGATTATTAAATTTAACAATTAATAATTCTAAATTATTTGAAAATATATTATCACAATTTTTATTAAATTCTGAAAGATTTGATAAAAGACATTTAAATTCAAATTCAAATTCAAATAATTCAAATATTCTTAATGATAATTCAAATTTAATATTTGAAAAAGAATTACAATATAGATCAAATTTATTAGAAAGTTCTTTAAATATGTTAAATTTTAATGATATTGATCAATCTCCATATAGTAAAAATACAAATTATAAATCAAATTCAATAATTGATTCTTCATCATCTTTATCAATTAATTCAAATTCTTTAATTAATATTTTGAATAATTTTAAAATTAAAGAAATTAAATTACAATTATTAATGTTATTAGAATTAATTAATATTAAAAAATTAGATAATAAATTAAATCAATTTATTGAAAATAAATTAAAATTATTAAAAAGGCAAAGAAAGAAAAATACTGCATTAATTGGTAAAAGAAAAAATATTAAAAAAAAAATTAAAAAATTAAAATTAATAAATGATGATGAATTAACAAATTTTCAAAATATTGATATTAATAATGATTCTTGGTATTATCTTGAATTATTTTTAACTTATGTTGATAAATTATATTTATTTGATCTTTTAATTGGTAGTTCAAAAAATAATTCAAATTTTCAATTTATAACTTCAATTATTAATTCTTATTATATTAAAAAATGTCCAATTTCTGTTAATTATTTAATTGATAAATTAAAACCTGATGATTATACAACTTCAACAACAATAGAAGAATTAGAAATTGAAAAAAAGAAGAAAAAAATTAAAAATAAACCTATATCATTAGTAAAACAAAGAACAAATGTTACATCAACAAATTTAAAAAGATCATCTTCTTTAAAATTAAATGATGGTTATAATCAATTAAAAAAACCAATGTTGGCTAGAAGTACAAGTGATTTAAGAAATCTTTCAATGTCAAAAAGAAGAGAAGTTGATATTTCATTACCAATTATTAAAACTTCAGAATCTTTTAATGATGTTGATTCATTTAATTTAAATAACAACAATTCAAAATCTTCAACTTCATTATCAAATAAATCACAACTGTTTAATAGAGTTGGTAAAAAGATCAATAATTTAAAATCATCAGCTTTATTATCTGACCTTACATCAAATTCAAATTCAAATCTCTCATCTACATTACCATCAGTAACAACAAAAGGAACTTCTTCTTTTAAACAAGTTGAAGAAACACCAAGAAAGAACAATAGATATTTTAATATGGATTCACAAAGACAAGAAAGTTTTATTCATGTTGAAGCAACACCAAATAATAAGAATAATAATATTAAAAATTATTCACAACAACAAATTTTATCTTCTCCATTTATAGAGAGAACACCAATAAGAAATGAAAATCATCAAACAAATTTTCATAGTGATCATGATCATTTTGAAATAATTAGTTCATCAGTTGAACGTGTTCCTGGTAATAGTAATATAAATGGGAAAGTTACGATTACTGATCAATTACAAGAAGTTGTATCCTCTGTTGGATCAAATAGATCCAGAGTCATTGATCATGATGAAAATGATGATGATGACGACGATGATGTTTTGGATCAAAGTTTATTGGGTAGTCCTGTTGAAAGAAGAAAGAGTAATAGAAGATTATTTTAACATTATTTACATGTTTTTTTATTTATTTTATTTTTATTTATTTTATTTTTATTTTTTTTTTTTTTTTTTTGCATAATAAACTTTTTGTATTATATTTTAAACATTAAAATCTATTTAGATAAATCACCAAAGAATATAGCATCAATAATTTCTTTAGCATCTTTTTCTTTTAATATCTCAACTGTTAATTCATCACCTATTCTCTTTTTTAATTTTGCCTTATCAGTTTCATTTATTTCTTTATCAAAATCCATATCAACATCTTCTTCATTTTTAGTTAGTACTAAAGTTCTTAAAGTTTTTATTATTGTTTGAATTAATAAATTTTTATCATGTTCATTTAAAGAATCTAAAACTATTAATGACCAATTTTGTAAATTACCTAAAATAATAATCCTTATAACTTCTTCACCTAAATTTTTAAGACCAATAATTGCACCATATTGAGTACCAACTGGTTTATTTGCATCTAAGAATGCCTTTAATAAAGTTCTTGTAACTCTTGGTTTTAAAGTTGTATAAACATTACCATAATGTTGACAAACATGTTCTAATAAACTTGAAGCAAAATCACGAACTGCAAAATGTTCTTCATTATTTTCATTATTACCAATTGGACCAATTCTTTTAGCTAATAATAAAGTTAAAATACATGGCATTAAAGCATGAATATAAGGATCTAAAAAAATATTTTCATTAGTTAATAATGAATAAATAACTTCCAACATTGTTGATAATAGAGTAATATCATTTAAATTATGAGTAATTTGTTCAGAAATAAATTGAACAAAATATGGTACTAATTGATGTAATCCTGGATCTGATCTTAAAGAAGTTAAAGCTGCTTGTCTTAAATGTAAAGATTCTTCATCATTTTGTTGTGATAAAATTGCTGAAACAACTTTATCGAAATATAATTGTAATTCTTTTGATAAAACATGTTTAACTAGTGGTTTAATTTCAACGTCTTTATTATTGTTATTTGTAGTTGTTGAAGTTGAATGACCATTTGTATTAGTGTTATTTGAGCCATTACTATTATTATTATTATTGTTGTTATTGTTATTATTATTATTATTGTTATTGTTGTTATTATTATTGTTATTGTTGTTGTTGTTACCATTTGATGAACTTGACGTTATTGAATCATTATTACTCAAAACATTTGTAATAGCACCTCTTTGAATCGGTGGTAATGATCTAATATCAGATTCTAAAGGATTTTGTGGAATTGCAGGTTGAACACCTTCAATTGCTAACCAATGAGCTGTAAAAGTTGTAGCTCTTGGAACTTTTGGTAATGGTTGATTAATTAATTTTTCAAAATCTACTTCTTCATCATCAACGTAATATAAAGTTTGACCATTACCTACTAAAGCTTCTTTAAAATTTAAATTTCTTGTAACATCATAACCATATAGAGGTTCAACATTTAAAACTTTTAAAGATTTTTCAATATCTGTAGTTGTTAAAGTTCTTCTTTTAGAATGTCTCATAAATTTACAAGCTTGTTCCAATATTTCATGAATTCTATATTCAACATCCATAGCTAAATTTCTTGATGTTTCATCATTTAAATCGTATAAACCTATAGATTCTGCAACATCTTTAACTGTATCTAATGGAGACCATAATGTATGTGACATTGGGGCCTTTAATTGTTGTTGTTGTTGTGGCTGCTGTGGTTGATTGGACATATTGTTCTATTAATATTAATAGTTATATTATTACAAGGTTATAATGATTGATTTTTTTTTAAAAAAAAAGAGAACTCCTTCTTCTTAACAAATTTAATTAAATTTTGACTATTAGTTGTTTTTTTTTATTTGTTTATTCTATTTTTTTTTTTTTTTTT
>JAJMKZ010000333.1:0-10665 GCA_030564005.1 Ruyongia tratensis | reverse complement strand
TTAATTTTTTGTATTGGATTTTTTCCATCAAAAATAGTATTATCAGGTATATCAACAAATAAAATTGAATTAAATTTTAAAGAATCAAATTTAAAATTTAATAAATTAGTAGTTATGATAATTGATGCATTAAGATCAGATTTTATGTTTTCTGATCAATCAGAGATGAAATATATACATGAATTAATTAATAATGGGAATGCATTACCATTTACTGCTTATTCAAATCCTCCAACTGTTACATTACCAAGATTAAAAGGTTTAATTACTGGTTCAACACCAAATTTTTTAGATGCAGTTTTTAATGTTTATGAAGATAATGAAATGGATAATTCATTTATATCACAAGATAGTTGGATAAGACAATTGATTGAAAATGATAAAAAAATTAATTTTTTTGGTGATGATACATGGTTAAGATTATTTCCATCAATTTTTAAAGAATTTGAAGGTACAAATAGTTTTTTTGTATCTGATTTTAAAGAAGTTGATAATAATGTTACAAGACATTTAGATGAACAATTGAATAAAAAGGATGAATGGGATTGTTTAATTTTACATTATTTAGGTTTAGATCATATTGGACATAAATATGGACCAAATTCATTATTTATGAAACCAAAACAAATTGAAATGAATGAAATTATAAAAAAAATTCATTTAAATTTAGATAATGATGATACATTATTTATAGTTATGGGTGATCATGGTATGAATGAAGTTGGTAATCATGGAGGATCATCAATTAGTGAAACATCAGCAGCAATGATTTTAATTTCAAATAAATTTCAAATAAATGGAATTAAATCACCAATTAAAGAAAATAATGAATTTAATTATTATGATAAAATTCAACAAATTGATTTAGTTCCAACATTATCATTATTATTAGATTTACCAATACCAATTAATAATATTGGAATAATTATACCAAAAATTTTAAAACAATTTAATTTTTTAAATCAAATTAAAATATTAAAAGAAAATTTTAAACAAATTAATAATTTAATTTATGATGATAATAAAGAAAAAGAAAAAGAATTAATTGAATCATTAAATGATGTTGATTTAATATATGAAAAATTAAAAGATATTCAATCAACATTAATTTCATCATCATCAAATTATAATTATAAATATTTAAATATTGGATTAATATTAATAATTATTTTAACAATTATTAATTTAAAATTATTATTATTATTAATTAATAATAATAAAAAATTTTTTTTAAATAATTTAATTTTTTTAATTTTTTGTTTTTTAATTGGTTTATTAACATTTGGAACAAGTTTAATTGAAGAAGAATATCAAATTTGGTGGTTTTTAACAATTAGTTTAATTAATTATTTATTTTTAATTAAAGGTTTAAAAGAAAAAAATAATAATAAATTTAAAATATTTAAAGATTATTTAATTTTATTAATTTGTTTAAGATTAATTAGAGGTTTTAATAATTCTGGTAATAAATTTTATTTTAAAGAAGTTTTATCATTAAAATTAAAAAATGAAGAAAATTTTTTAATTAATTGTTTATTAATAATAATTACAATTTTTTTTAATTCAATTGAATTTTTAAATATTAAAAAAATTAAAAAAATTAAATTATTAATTTTTATAATTTTATTAAATATTTTAATAATATTTAAATTAATTTTAAATTTTAATAATAATAAAATTAATAAAATTAATAATAATAATAATAAAATTGAAATTAAATTAAGTCAAATTTATCAAATTTTAACATTAATATTAATTATTTATTTTTTAATAATTAAACCAAATTTTAAAAATTTTCATTATATATTAACAATGTTTTTAATTTATCAAACAAATAATGAAAATATACCAATTTTTTTATTATTGAATATTATTAAAAATATAATTAATAATTTTAATTTTAATTTAAATTTAAATTTAACTTTACAAATATTATTAAATATTTGTTTAGAAAATTTAACAAATTTTAGTTTTGGTTTAACAAATTCATTATCATCAATTAATTTAAGTAATGCATATAATGGAGTTGAATCTTATAATATGAGTATTGTTGGTTTATTAATGATTATTAGTAATTATCAAGGTTCAATCTATTGGTTAACAAATATACCAAATACAGCAAATAAAGCAAATATAAATATAATAAAACAATATAGATTAGTTTATATATCTATAACAACATTATTAACACTATTTGCTTGTTATTTTTTAAGAAATCATTTATTTATTTGGACAGTTATTTGTCCAAAACTTTTATTTAAAATTGCTTCTGATTTTTTGGTCATTTTTCATTTTTTTTTTTTTTTGATTTGATTATGTCAGCAGACCGGATCAACGGATAAAAAAATATTTAAAATATTTAAAATAAAAATATAAATAAAAATATAAAAATATAAAAATTTTGGTGGCAAAATTTCTTTCTCTTTTGTATTTTTTATAAAGAATAGTTTAAATGAAGGATTCAATTGAATCAGAATCAGAATCATTAAAGCTCATAAAGGCGGCAAACAATAAAACAAGAACATCTCAAGCTTGTGATCGTTGTAGGTTAAAAAAGATTAAATGTGATGGTCAATTACCTACTTGTCAAAATTGTTTAAAAGTTGGTTTTAATTGTAAAATATCTGATAAATTAACAAGAAGAGCTTTCCCAAGAGGTTATACTGAATCTTTAGAAAAGAATATGATTAATTTACAATCAATAAATTCAGAATTATTATTAAAGGTTGAAAATTTAGAAAAAAAATTAGCTAATTCTTACTCCACAAATTTAACAACAACAACAACAACAACAAAAACAACAACAAATAATAATAATAATAATAATAATAATGAAGATGAAATTAATCAAATCAATAAATTAAATAAAAATTCAAAAATTAATGAAAATTTTCATACATCTATAACTAATAATGAATTATATTTAGAAAATTATAATTTTGTTGGTCAAAATTCTTTAAATTTATTATTTAATAAAATTTTAACTTTTCATGGTTTAAAACCTCTTAATGTTTCAATTGAATTAAAAAATTCTTCTTATAATAATTTAAATTCTTCAATTTTATCATTAAATAATAATAATAATAATAATAATCACTTATTTCAATTTTTATTGGATAATTTTTTAAATAATTTTCCATCAAAAATTAATCTTGATTTAATTATTTCTTTACATTTTAATAATCTTAATAATTTAATTCCAATTTTAGATGAAAATTTATTTTTTATTAAATATAAAAAATTTTTTAATAAATTTTATAATTTAAAAATTGATTTAAAATCTTTAAATTCTAATGATGATTTATTATTTTTAACAATGTTAATTATAATTATTCAATTAAATTGTTCAATTTTTAATCTTCATAATATTCATAATTTAATTATGAATCATTTATTAACAATTTTATTTAATACAAATTCAAATGATTTAAATTTAAATAATACTTTAAAATTTCAAATTATTTTATTATCTTTATACCTTTTCCATAATAAAAATTGTTATAAAATTACTGTTATTAATTTAACAAATTTATCAATTGGTTTATTATTAAATTTAGGTTTAAATATTAATGATTATAATTTAATAATTGTTAATAATGAAAATAATATTAAAAAATATTTAAATAATTTAGATAATGATGATAATAATAATAATAATGAAAAATTTAAAAATCATTCAATTAAAATTAAATTATTTTGGAGTTATTATATTTTATCAAATATAACAAATCTTTCTTTTGGTATTAATAATATTTCTCAATTATTATTATTAAATAATAATATTAATAATGATCAATTAAATATACCAAAATTATCAACTTTATTAAATTTAGATCCTTCTTTAATTAATTCAATTAATTTAATTAATTTAATTAAAAATTTAAATGATTTAAATTTAAATTTATTAAATA
Organism: Ruyongia tratensis; assembly: GCA_030564005.1. Classification (NCBI taxonomy): domain Eukaryota; kingdom Fungi; phylum Ascomycota; class Saccharomycetes; order Phaffomycetales; family Wickerhamomycetaceae; genus Ruyongia; species Ruyongia tratensis. The sequence continues at coordinate 6,754 of JAJMKZ010000333.1, read as the reverse complement.
AAGATATTAAAAATTTAATTAATTTAGAAAATTATTTAAATAATTGGATTAAAAATTTAAATATTAATATTGAAGAATTATTAATTGAATCAAATTATTTAAAATTAAATGATAATGAATTAAAAAAATCTTCAATTATTAATAATAATGATAATGATGATAATGATGAAAAAATTATTAAAAAGAGAAAAAATAATAATGATAATAATGATAAAAAATTAAAAAAAATTAATGAAAAAATGATTCATAAATTACAATTATATTTATTTTATTTATATTTTAAATTATGTATTTATTTAAATCCAACTTATTCATTAAATTCATTAAAATTAAATAAAAAATTATTTAAAATTTCAATTGAATTTTTAAATTTAATTAATTTATTAAATTTTAAAAATGAATTAAATTCATTAAATAATTTTGAATTTCATTTAATTCCAATTAATTTTTTAAAATTAATTATAATTTCAAATCTTAATATTGTTAAATATCTTGATTCAATAATTTTTTTAAATAAAGAAAATAAAGAAAAAAAATTTTTTTTAAAAATTAAAGAAATTAAAGAAAATTATTTAAATAATTTACCATTAATGTCAATTAATAAATTATTAATTGAAAGTTTAAAAACTTTAAAAAATAGATATCCTGAAAATTTTATAATATTTAAAGATATTATTGAATTTATTAAAATTAAAATTCAAGAAATTTTTAATAATTATAAAACTTTAGAAAAAAATGAATTTAATGAATCACAACAACAACAACAAGAAGATGATGAAGAAGATGATGATGATGAAGAAGAAGAATCGGATGAAAATGAAAATGATGATGAAATTATTAAATCAAATCAAATTAATGATAATTATATTGAAGATTCAAAAATTTCATTAAATTCTTCAACTTCATTATTTACTAATAATAAAAATTTAACAAAATCTTCATCATTAAATAATTCTTTAGATGATAATAATAATAAAAATAATGATGATAATGATAATGAAAAAATTAATAATGATAATAATAATAATGTTGGAATGATTAAAAATGTTTATGATTTAAATTATATTATTGATAATAATTAGTATATTCAAATAAAATAAAATAAAGACCTTAAAAAATATTATATTTTTATTTTAATTTTATTTATGATTTGATGATTGTTTACTTTTTATTTTTTTTTTTTCTACAATAATTATAACTTTTTATCTTTAATAAAAAAAAAAACATTTCAATACATAATAAATAAACAAACTCTAAACATAAATAGTCTTCAATACTGTAACTTCTTGAGTAATAACATTTTTTTTACCATGAACACCTTGAATATGTTCATGTCTTTTAACCTTATTTGATGATGAAGATGATGATGATGATGATGAAGAAGAATCAAATATTTCAAGATATGCTTTTGCACCATTTGTAGCTGTAACAACACAAAAAACTGCACCACCAGCTCCAGTTGAACTATCACCACTAGTAATTTGATTAACACCCTTTGTTGGATCAATTTCACATGATGATCCATTACAATCATTTGAATCTTCACATCTAATTCTAATACCAAAACTTGGTTTTGTATTTCTAAAAGATGAATCCTCTTCTAAATAAACAGGATTCCAACCAATTTTAACATAAGTATTTTGATTTGAATCCATATTAACACCAGCAACATATGGTGACCAATTTCCATAAGGTTTTGATACATCACCCCATTTACAACCATCATTAATTGAAACACCTGGTGGATTTATATAAAAATGTGAAGCAGTTTGAGCCCAATATTCAACACCTGGTACTGATAAAGTAACTTGATTATTACCTTCAACATTTGTTGGAATTAACATTTCTTCATTACCTGGTAAAACAGTTTGACAAATTGCAATATTTTTTGATAATAAATTTGAAGCAATTAAAGTTCCTTTACCATCATAACAATAATTTGAACCTCTTTTTAATTCAACTTCACCATCTTCATTACAATAAATTCCACCATATTGTGAACCTGGATAAACATAACTTGTAATTTCTGGATCCCATTGATTCATCAATTGACCAGGAGGACAAGCATATGGACACCAAGAACCAAAAGAACATTCTTCATCATCATGTAATGCCCAACCTTTATTTTTACCACTTGATTGAACTGATATAATTCCTTCATCATTTGGAAATGAACAAGTACCTGATCTTTTAAAAAGATTTGAAATTTTTTTATTTTCAATCATATTAAATTTTTTTGAATTTACTAATGATGAATTAATTATTAATAAATTTAAAATAAATATTGATAATTTCATTATTAAATCTTTTTTTTAATCTTAATTATGAAAAGATATATATAAAAATTTTTTTAAGAATTAAAATTCAAACTATTTATATAAACTTATTATTGCTATTAATTTTAATTTCTTTTAAATTTTAATCTTTTCTTTTCATTTTCTTTTCATTTCTTTTCTTTTAAAATACCTAATAAAGTTAGAAAATATGAAGTTTAAAGAATCTTATTTAATTCTTGCAACATATTTTTTCACTAAAAGATAAAAAAAAAGAAAAAAAATTGAGAAATACATTTAATTGCTATTGATGATGATGATGATGATGATGATGATGATGAAAAAAAAGAAAAAAAGAAAAAGGAAAGAGCAAAAAAAGTTTATTATAATTCATCAATTTCTTTAATTCTTTTATCAAGATCAATTAAACTTTTATTTATTAATTTATTAATTTCAATAAAATTTAAATTTTGTGTTGTTGTAAAATTTGAATTAAAATTTAATTTAAAATTTTTAATATATGAGTAATAACAATTTTTAAACTAATTTTAAATTTAATTAATTTTAAAACAAAATTATTTAATAATTTATTATTTTCATTTTTATTATTATTTTGATTATTTTGATTATTTAATAAAGATTTTAATGGTTCAATTAAATTTTCTAATAATTCTGAATAAAATAAATCAAGACATAAATATTTAAAATTTTTTAATAATAATTTTTTTTTAAATTTTAATTTTAATTTATTAATATTAAAATTAAAAGTTTTAATAATTCATAATAAATCATTTTTAATTAATTTATTATTTAATTTAATTAATAATAATTTTAATTTATATAAAAAGTATATAAATAAAAAAAAAAAATAAAGAACTCCTCATGGGGGGCTCGAACCCCCGACATTTCGGTTAACTTCTTAAATTGAAGATTAAATTGAAATTCAAATTTCCTCTTTGAGACTGTAAAAGCCGAACGCTCTACCAACTGAGCTAACAAGGACGAGTTCTTGTTTGTTGAAAACAAAAAAGTAACTACATCTTGCAATAGTCTAATATCATTACTAATAATAATAATAATTAAGGGAATATAACTAGAAAGATATAATAGTTATATGGCGGTATCAACAAAAAGTTTTAAAATGTATCTTAGTTATTAATTCATAACTAAAATTGAGAGAATAAATTTTTCTTTTTTTTTTAAAGTCTTTTAAAATATCCTTGGGTTATATATATATTTTTTTTCTTTTTATATATAAATCACTTTTTTAAAATAAAAAATTTAAAAAACATGAACAAACAAACAAATAACATAGGATTGTAAAATAAATAAAATATTAAAAAAAAAGATAAAGATAAAGATCAAATAAAGTCTGTGATTGTTTTAACCGAGAAGTTTTTTTTTTTAAATATAAATGAAATAATTACAAATTATTATTATATATAAGAAATATTAATATTATTATTACATAAAATTAAATAAGTAATATTTTAGTCTCTAATACTTTTTAATTATTGATTAGAAAAAAAAAAAAAAAAAAAGAATAACAAATTATAGTTACTTTAAAATTTCTTAATGCCACCACCACCACCACCCCCAATTATTAAAACAATAAACTTTAGTTTAAACTTAAACTTGAACAATGTTTTTTTTTTTTACTTTATAAATCAAAATCAATAATCATTTAACAATTAACAACAAGCTAAGCTTGATTTTGGATTTTGATCTAGGCTTAGACTTTACTATAGACTTTAATATAGACTTTAATATAGACTTTAATATAGACTTTAATATAGACTTTTACTAGAATATAGACCTAGACCTAGACCCAGACCATAGTGTTAACAAAACAAGGAGGACTTTGGGATAAAAGAAGAGACTTGGGGACTAGAAACCGTTTGTGACTTAAAATTATTTCGTTTAAAAAAAAAAAAACAAAAAAACAAAAAAAACAATAAGGCTTTTTTTTTTCTATATATATTCCAAGAAAAAAACTTGATATAAAAGTATAAACATAAAAATTAATAAATACTAAATAAAATTGATTTAATAAATAATTGATTTAATTAATTTTTAAAGGAAATATATATGCCCTATAAATTATCGGATATAATATCATTTGTTACAACAAAATATCATCACACTTGTTTCCTTGCTTTTAGTAGTACTATTCCATTTTGTCACAGACAAAAAAAAAAAAAAAATAAGATTATTGCTTCTTAAAACATAAACAGATTGGATTGATATACTTTAATCTATTTCTGTTTGAAAAAATCTTTTTTTTTTAACTTGATATATACTTAATTAATTTAAAAAATTTATTAAATTCCCTTATTTTTTCTCTTACTTACTTACTTTTGTTTGTTTAATTTGACTCAACTTTATCGTTTTTAAAATCCTAATTTGATTAAAAAAAAAAAAAAAAAAAAAAAAAAAAAAAAAAAAAAAAAAAAAAATAGTAGAATATTCAAGAATAATATTATGTATTTATTATATAAATTAAAATTTAAATTCCTATTTCTAAAGCTCTGTTTATTACCCAGGTGTTTCTACTTCTAGTTCATTTATCTATGGTAAAAAAAAAAATTAAATCAGAAAATTATAATAAGTAAATAACGGGTTTGGTTAATAATTACGGCTTTAAGAGTCACATTAAAATTAGTTTCAAAACTTTATTGAAGCGTTAAAAGTTTATAGAATAGGAATGAAGTTTCAACAGTTTCAAGTTAATTAAATGTCTGCCCAATACTACTTTTATATCATAATTAATTATCATTTATCAAAAAACCTCAATATAATTACATTATTTTAATATTTTTAAAAAAAACAGAACTGAATTTATCAAATTATTGAACAGTTTTTTTTTTTTCCTCTTTTTTTTTTTTTTTCTAATTCTTATACCTTTATACATAAACTAGGGATATATATACATATATCTATATTTATTTAGCACATGCTTGGAAAACTAAAAATCTTTACTGAAAACTGAGCACTAATTCTTACAGATAGTGAGTGATCTCCTTCCAAGAAAACCAAGATGGAAGGGTACACCTCTTAGTATTCTTAGTATTCTTAGTATTCTTAGTTCAAACTCAAGATTCCCCAAATCTGTAATAATAATCAAAATATTCAATATGAATCTAATATAGACAAAGTTACTGAACCAATGAAACTGCTCCACTCTAAAAACCTTGGAATCTCCGTAGAAATTTTAAGGTTGTTTGTTAGTTAATAACTGATATATTTCAATCTTCTCTGTTTGAAATTACAACTTTTACATATTCTTACTTAATTTTTATTATTTATCTGTCCCATATTAACCATTCATAAATTATTTATTGGTTTAAAATACTCATTTCTCCCTTCCATCTTTACAACAAAAATTCCTACAACAAACAATACATGTTGTTCTAATATGCAGAAACATCATAATTAAGGCAAAGATTTAGCCTTAATGATAAAATGTTTAATAAAGAGAATATCTTTGGATTTAAAATTTTTAAAACAATTAATAAGTGTGGGTTTGATAGTATATATATATCAGATTAATTCTTATAAAAATTTTTTTTAAAATGAATAAATTATCATTCAAATTTAAATATATTTAAAAAGATTAGTTATATATCTAACTCTGTAACTATAGATTTAAAGAATAACTATCAAACTTTTTTTTTTTTTTTAGTTACTTAGTCGTTAGAAAATATGATTTTACAGAATAATTTTTTAAAAAATATTTTAATATTTTTTCTATTTCATAAAGTTATATTTGCAAAAGAATTATCAAATGTTTTTACATCAATCTCTTCAATTAAAGATACAGGTTCAACATATGCTCCTGGTGATTTCTATAATGTCGTTATGAATTGGGAATTTTCAGATCCAAATAATGTTGATTTAGGTGATACTTTTAGTTTATCTATGCCTCATGTAATGGAAATTAGAGATACATCAAATTCTTTAACAGATGTTACAATGTCATTAACTTTAAATGAAGGTCAAATTGCTTATTGTACAGTTGATCAAGGTGCAGGTTTTAAAGATACAACAAATGTAAACTGTACTATGACAACAAGTTTAAAAGGTTATTCATCAGCTTTAGGTACTTTAAGTTTTGAAATTGTTACAATTCCAGGTGGTAGAATTGAATTTTTAAAAGATGCTTCATTTTGGAAAAGTCCTACAACAACTATTACTTTTAATGATGATTTAGAATATTCATTATCACAATCAGTTCCAAAGATTGCTTCTTCCACTTATGTTTCTATTGCTAGATATAATATGGAAGGTGATGATTATTTTTATTATACTCCAAAAAAAAGTCTTTGTTCAGGTAATGATATTGTTAGTGGTACTTTATCTGTTTCAATTTCAGGAGTTAATAGCAATGCTTATATCTATGAAAATTATACTGAATTTTATACTACAACTGAAATGAATGATTGGGGTTATCCCTTAAATTATGGTTCCATTACAGGTTTATC
>JAJMKZ010000332.1:0-48778 GCA_030564005.1 Ruyongia tratensis | reverse complement strand
AGTAAAATCTTGTTTTGAAGGAGAATCTATTCTAAAGTTCAAAAATAAATCTTGTACAATTCTATGACATAATTCACCACCTAAAGCAGACCAACTATGTGCCATAGTGCGGTTATCCACCTCAAAGTTAAAACCAGAATTACCTGCGTCCCCTGTATAAACATCTGAAAGATAATTACCATGTTCTCTAAAACTTGAATTACGTTCAGTTTCAAACTTTTCTAATGAACGATACATCTTTTGAAACTTTTCATATTCTGTAGTGGCCTTTTGACCATTAAAATCATCCAAAGGTTTTAAATAAGCCTTAGTATTATTAAGTACCAATTTCTCAATATAATCAAATGAATTTTCAAATAAATCATAAAAATCTTTGAAATTTGAATCATCAATATTAACAGTTCTTAATTGTTTAGGGAGATATTCTTTGTTGATATTTTTGAGGTTTTTGAACTGTACATTTTTCATAGTAAGATTTGTTAGCCTTGGTAGATAATATTTTGAGAAATCTATTATTGAGTCAGTGAGTTTAAAACTAGTTAAGAATGATGATTCAACTGAAATAAAACTTGAAATTGATCTTCCAATATTTTCTAAATCTAATTTGAAGATTGTTTTATCTAATGTTAAAAAGATTCTTGGTTTGTCAATAAAAGCAGTAGTAATAGGTTTATCAAAAGTTTGAATCAAGTTCTCCAACTCTTGTATTGATGAAACTTCATCATCTGATATATCATAGAACGAATATAAATGAGTATTACAAACACCATTTTTTAATTGATTTAAATGACCATCTATGGTTGAATTTGTATGTGTATCACCCAATAACACTATATCATCAGAGGTCTTTTCAATCAAAGCTTTCATCAATGATTTGATATCAGAGACTCTATCCAAGTTAGAGATGATACCATATATGATTTCTAATGGGAACTTCTTCAATATATATATGTTTTCAATATGTTTTGATTTAGATGACTTTTCAATAAAAGTATCAATTGGAATAAATGATCGTTTGTTGAGTTTGGATTTTCTAGCCATTGCTGTTCAAAGTATTTTTGGGAAGTTTAATAATAAAGTGATTTATATTTTATAGAGTGGTAATAATAGAATACATTTTGAAGGGAAATTCAATTATATATATAGTGAACCATTTTGACATTTTGACATTTTTCCAAAACCTCTCAAATTTCTGTTTCTTTTAAAATTCTGTTTCTTTTAAAATATATTTATTTGAAAATAGTGAGTGGATTACATAAGCCAAAAGCGTTACCCCCCATTTTCAATCGAGCGGCTAAAAATTATTGTTATTGAAAATAAAATTTGCCACTTTTTAACTTTAAAAAGATATTATAATTGTTTACTTATTTTACTTATAGTTCAAATTTCAATAGACATAAACTACTGATACTATAAGTCATATGATATTATTTTCAGACTTACTTGTACTGAAATTCATGAAATTAATAATTACAATAATGATCCTACTATAATATACCAGTCAGATAGAAAGAATTACTACTTGTTACGAATTCTGACTTAAAGTGTTGCTACAATATTGAACATCTCTTCCCACAAATGATATTTTTCATTAAGTTATGAGTAAGAATTTATACTACAATTAACTTACCAATATCTAATAATTTTTCAAAACACCTAATGTTTATTATCATTTTCCATAAACATGTAATTTATACCACTACCGTGAAGGTCGATACATGTCCAAAGTTGTAGCGCTTCTGGAATCGTGCAAAAACTGAAGTACTACAACAATATAACACTGATCTCATTAGAATATCAAAGTAAATTAGTAGTTAGATAGTATTAATAATCGTTATAATTCGTTAATAATATTGAGCGATGTCCATAGGTCTCTTCAATAAAGTAAGACAAGGTATAATTTGATAAGAGATTAAAAGTTTGAGTTGCAGAGCTCTAACTATTACCTCCAAAATATCTATTGAATATTATTATTATTATTATAAATACTATTATGTATATGAAACAGTTTACAGCTATCAAGAAACGCATTAATATCTTGATTTATTATTATTTTTATTAATATTAAAACCAGTTATTTATAAGTTCGATTTCATCATGAACCTCTCAAAGTCAAGTGTTACAGTACTTACAAAAGCAAAGTATATAATATATATGTGTTTTTAATAAGGTTTGTTTTAAAAGACTTTTCAAAGAAAGTATTAATTTGGAATAAATGATTGTTTGTGGAATCTGAATTTTCGAGCCATTTTTGTTGAATAATTTCTTTGAGGTGTTTATAGAATAATAAGAAAAGAGTACATCCTTAAGAGAAGTTTATTGATTTATATAGTTCATTGATTAAAAACCTCTCAAATTTTTGTTTATGCTTATTAATTTCTTGAAGTCGGAACTCGTTTTCAGCCGGAAAACAAAAAATTTGAGACGCGCGTAAAAAAACAATAAATAAAAATAAATAACAGACTAAAAAATGTCAAACCAAAAGAAGTTTGATTTAGTACAAATAATTCCTGTTGATGACGAGTCTATTTGTGTACTAAAGATGACTGCTGATGTGATTTCTCAAAAGCGTCACCTAGTAAATGAAGTATTAGGCAAAAAGAGAAGGATCAGGCAAGATGGTAAGCTGCTAAAATACAATCTAAAACGTTTCTCATAAATCGTCCTTACTAACAACTATCATACTTTTAAAATTATAGATCTTAGTAAATATAAAGTTGGATCTATTTATATGGTTAAGGTTACTAATTTCGTTACATATGCTTTAACTGAATTTTTCATTTCACCTTCATTAAATATGATTATTGGTCCTAATGGTACTGGTAAGAGTACATTGATTTGTGCAATCTGTTTAGGTCTTGGTGGTGACCCAAGATTATTAGGGCGTCAAAAAGGTGTCAGTGAATTTATTAAGAATGGTGAATCACAAGGTAGTATTGAAATCACTTTAGTTGATAAAGATGCAAAGTTATTAAAAATTAAAAGAACTCTTTATCAAAATAGTAAATCTGACTGGGCTGTTAATTCAAGTCCAAAGAGTGAAACTGCTGTTAAAACTTTATTAAAGGGTTTGAATATTCAATTGGATAATTTATGTCAATTTTTACCTCAAGAAAAGGTTGCTGATTTTGCTAAATTAACACCAGAAAATTTATTATTGGAAACTCAAAGAGCCATTGATATTAATCTTTATGATCAACATCGTCAATTGATTGTTTTGGATAAACAAAGAGAGAATACTTCAGAAGAATACGAAAAGAGAAAGGCTGAATTAGAAAAGTATGAAATTGACAAGGATAAATTAGAAGAACAAGAAAAGAAATATGAACAATATCTTGAAAAGAAACAGGAATTAGATGATCATAAAGCTATGATTCCATATGCCCAAATTCATGATTTCAAAAAGAAAACTGAAGACCTAAAGAAAATACGTGACGCCGCAAAAAATGATCTTGATACATTTAGTGCTATGGGTGCTCCTTTAGAAAAAGCTGTTGCTAATTTTGATGGTGATTATAGTAAAGTGGTAAACTTATTACATGAAAAGAAAATTTTCCTACAAGATCAAAATCAAAAAATTGTGCAGATAGATACTGATTTTGAAGAATTGAATAAGAAGGAAGCTAAGGCAATTAGTGTGATTAAGAACGCAAAGAAAAAAATTGCTACAAGAGAAGAGTCTATTGCTAAACATGAAAATAGTTTACAAATTGAATTAGACAATAGACAAAAGTTGAAACCATTCTCTAGGGATGAACTTGCTTCACTTAAAGAAAAAAGATCATTATTAAATGAGCAAGAAATTGAACTAAATGAAAGGATGAAAGATCTTGTTCAACGTATACAAACTGTTGATAACTCTATCGAAGCTGAGAACAGGAAAATACAAAGAACAGAGAGTCAATTTACTTCAACAGATAAAATTCACCTTTTAGATTCTAGTAAACCAAACAAATTAATGATCAACACAAAGCAATCTGTTGAATTTTTACGTAACAATATTGACCATTTCAAAGGTGTTGTATTTGAACCACCTATTTTAACAATTGGTACTACACAACCACAATATGCTGCTTATTTAGAAGAAGTTGTGGATAATAATACTATTTTTGCTTTTACAGGGATCAGAAATAAAGGTGTTTCACCAAATAAATTTTTTGATAATAGATCATTTAATGGTGCTTATAGATATATTGGTGGTGTAAACCAATTTCACTCCCCAATGTCTTCTCAACAGTTAAATAGTTATGGTTTTGATGGTTATATCAAGGATTTTGTTACAGGCCCTCAAGAAGTTATTGAAATGCTTTGTAGTGTTTCTAATATTCATGAGATTCCAGTATCAATAAGTTCATTATCTACTCAACAATTTGATGTCTTAAGAAGACCTCAGAACAATGGAAGACCTCTATTTAATAAATTTATTGCTGGTGATACACTTTATTCTTTTAGCAGATCTAGATATGGTTCTAGACAGATGCTAGCGACAACTAAGCAAATCAATCTACATCCAAGGTTCTTCTCAGCCGGTGGATTGACTGATGAGAGAAAGCAAGAGTTAGAAAGCATCATTAGACATTCTAAACATGAACTTGCAAGATTAAATAAAGATAGAGAAAAATTAGGCACAGAATATAGAGAGCTTCAAGCCGAAAAAAAACCGTTAGATCAACATATGAATGATATTCATGATCAAATTAAAGCTTATACTAAAACTGAAAAAGAACATTCAAGGCTTGCTACAAGAATTGCAGAGTTTGAAAGACATCTTAAAACTTTGAAGGAATCTACTGATGAAAAGGAGTTTGAGACAATTAAAGTATGTGAAGATAGACTCAAGAAGATTCTTTATGGTAAAGCTAAATTACTTTCAGATAAGGTTGCAATTCAAAATGAAATAACACCAGTATACAGAGAGATGATTTTATTGGAAGCACAGCAATTTGATCAAAAAAATAAAAAGTTATCAGTTGATCGTTTAATTGAGAATTTTATTAGAGAAAAGAACGAGTTAAACAACTTTTATAAACAAGCTAAACAAGAGTATCAAAACCTTAAAAATAATAACGAGTTGAAAGAATTAACAGAACAAACAGCAAGGATTCCTGGTGAGGTCAAGGATAGAATTAGAGAATATATTGAAGAGTATGTTCAGAGAGGCTGCTTTACTGTTGACTTCATTCATGAAACTATTATTTCTAAACAAGCTGGTATTAGATTATTAGGTAATACCAATGATTCTGTTCATCATAAATTAGAAGATATCAGAAGGACTTTAAATTCTTTGAACGAAGAAGTTCCAAGATTAGCTGATGAACTTACTAAAATAACAAATGAAATGAAGAGAATAAGGCACGTTTGGGAACCAAAATTGGAAGAATGTGTCAAACAAATATCGAACAAGTTTTCAATTTTATTCCCATCTGCTGGTACTGCTGGTCAAGTTAGATTAATAAAAGCTGATGGATACCAAGATTGGAGATTAGAAATTATGGTTAAATTCCGTGATGATTCTGCTTTAAAGAATTTAGATAGTCAATCTCAATCAGGTGGTGAAAGAGCTGTTTCAACTGTCTTTTACATTATGAGTTTGCAAGAATTAACTGCATCACCTTTCAGAGCTGTTGATGAAATTAATCAAGGTATGGATGCTGTTAATGAAAAAATTGTTCATAAACATATGGTTGATTCATGTCAAGCTAATACTTCTCAATATTTCTTAGTTACACCTAAATTATTGAAGAATTTACATTATTCATACAACATGAGAATCCATTGTGTTATGGCTGCTCCATTTGGTCCTGATCCTGCTGAAGATCATTCAGTAATGACTTTAGGTGCCACAGCCAATTATGCTTAGATAATGACCAAGTTAATTTCGTTGTTTATTCTTTCCTATATATAGATATTAATTTCATTAAGTGTTTTATTTTTTTCCATCAGACTTTTTATATACACAAGTGTAGCTCAGATTAATGATTAAAGTGAATTCAAAAAATCAATAGCTTGTTGAATTCTTGAATTTGCAGTTTCTTCACCTAATAAGTCAATAATTTCAGGAATACTTAAACCAGAGTGACTATAAGCTAAAGCAAATCTTGCAGCTTGTAATATTTGTGGTTTTTTATATTTCGATTCTAATGAATGAGCAACATCATTGAAATCGTTCAGTTTGTTTTTGAATTCATTCAGTATTAATATAGTTTCTGAATGATTATTAAATTTTTTCAAAAATTTATCTATACTTTCTCTATTTTTCTTTATATTTTCAGATTGCGAGTGATTGAAAAGGTATGTATGTTGAAGTAGATCAGAAGTAAATTCAATTTTATTAGCAAATGCTTTTAGTAATTGTTTTGTCTTTTCAATAGAGATATTTGGACATTCTGAAACCAGCATATCATGAGTGTTTTGAATCAATTTTTCATCACCAGATTCAATTTTTTGGATTAAGTGTTGTTTATTAAAGAACGCTAGCTTTGATTCATCAACTTTAACACTACCTCTTGTTAAGTTATCAATAGAGAATAATTTTTCCATTTGTGAAAGAGTGAAAACTTCAGAAGTTTTTTCATGACCAGCTCTTGGTGGTGACCAACCTAATAGCGCAACAAAGTTCACTAATGCTTCTGGTAAAATGCCTTTCTTTTTATAACTAAAAATATCAATATCACCTTGTCTTTTACTTAATTTTTTATTTGATTTTGAAGTCAATAATGGAATATGAGTAAAAGTTGGTGGAGTCCAACCAAATGCATTATACATAGCAATATGTTTTGGAGTTGATGGTAGCCACTCTTCACCTCTTACGACATGCGTGATTTCCATTAAATGATCATCTATAACATTAGCAAAGTGATATGTTGGCAAACCATCAGATTTAACCAAAATTGGATCTTCATATCTAACATCATTATAGTTGATTTGTGGTTGTAAATCTATTGTACCATGTAATAAATCTTGAAATTTTGGATATTTATCTGGTGATTTAAATCTTATTGTATGTTCTTTATTTTCAATTTTAGCTAATTTATCAGATTCTTCTTTACTTATATGTGAACAATGACGATCATATGTAACAGTTGTTGGAGGTTGTAATTTTTCAGCTGATTCTCTTAAACCATCCAATCTTAATTTTGAACAAAAACACCTATAGGCATGACCTGAATCCAATAATCTATCAACGTATTGCTTATATATCTCTGTTCTTTCACTTTGTCTATATGGACCTTTATCACCTCCAACCAATGGACCTTCATTCCATTTGATACCACACCATTCCAAAGATTCGTATAAATTTTCTTCAGCACCTTTAACTAATCTCTTTTGATCTGTATCTTCTAATCTTAAAAGAAATTGACCACCAGAACTTCTAGCTAATAGATAATTATATAGAGCAGTTCTCAAAGAACCTAAATGGAGAAAACCTGTTGGTGAAGGTGCAAATCTCGTTCTTGCAGGAGTTGTTGGTTGGTTGCTGCTTTTTTTAGTACCCAAATTCAATTTCTTTGCAGGTGAGAGACTGAACCCACTCTTGTGTCTCTTGAAAACCAACATCAGTGCTCTCGTTAAAGATATTTCTCATCAATTAAGTCCACACATTAATTTATTTCAAAAAGTTTAATGAAAAATCTAAATAACCGTCAATTTTCTGTCAGAAATTTTTTTGTGTAAAATTTTTCGATAGAAAAAAAAAACTACTACTACACCAAAAAATTTATACTGAAGGCAAAACAAAAAAGAAGCAACAAATCTTTATACATTAGTGGTGGTTATCTTAAGTCGTTAGAAGGAGATAATGAACAAATACAACAACAGCAATGGACATACTGGAAGCAGAATGGGCCAGTTCTCTTCCCAACAAGGTCTAAAGCTACAGGGTAGACAAAATTCACAAAGACAAGGAAATCAAAATTCAAGACCTCAACCTCTTAGTGCAAGTCAAGCTTTAAACATTCAAGTTGATCAAGAAGCTCAACTAGCTAGAGCTAAGATTAATGCTTTCAAATCTTTTGGTGATGATTTAGAGTTTTGTCCAGTTAACCAAAACACAAAGAAAAGTCCAAAGTCTGAAAAAATTATAAACAATGGTCTTTCAAATACTAGTTCTAATGGTTTAAACTATTCCAACAGCATCTTCAACTCTCCTTACAACAATGTCTCAATGAATCAACAATTCCCAGTCTCATCTCCTGTATATAACACACCAACTAAGATTTATAATGAATCATCACAAAGAAACCTAAACAACTTTTTCTTTTTCTCACCAGCTGGAAATCAAACTCAAATTTATACTTCACCACCACATCAACGTGCCTACAGTCCTGCTCCAATCACTAGAAACTATGGAAAATTTGGTAACAATAATAATGGAAATAATAATGGTTATCATTCTTCTCCTGGTGCTAGTCGTAACCAATGGTGATGTCGAAAAAAGCCTTTTGGAGAGCTAGAGAAAAAGAAAGAACTTTTTTTATGGTTATGTGAAAAGTCTATTTATCATTATATTTAACATCAGGTTGGACTGAGTTGGTAATTTATTCTTGTTATATTGTGTTTGTGTTTTTCTTTATTTGAAAAAGTTGTTTTTTTGTTTGCAAAAATTTTCATACCCTAAAATTTTAATACTCAGCATTGTTTCCATTCTCATACATTTTATATTTATTTTACAAAAACTTCTTCAATCATGCATTATAATTTAGCAAATAATCAAATTAAGCATCAATCAATTATTATCACTAATCCATCATCTTTCCCTTGTTTTTCTTGTCTGTCTATTCGTTTGTTTTTCATTGTTATTTCATCCCTAATGATCATTATATCAGGTTTACCATTTTTGTTTTTTTTTTCCATAATCTCCAAGTTTTTTATAAGCATCATCATTATCACTAGTACAATTTTTAAAAAAAGTTATTTATCATTATCAATTATCATCATTCTATAACCAATTTTACTTCATTATATCTGTATCATATTTTCAATCACTTTTTTATTTAATGTTGTGTTTTTGTGTTTTTTTTTTTTTGTTTTTCATTACGAGATGCATTTTGTTTAGCTTCAATCTATTATTATAATTGTTTTTATTTTTATCATTCTAATCGTCCATTTCTTTTTCATCTAGGTTATTATTGGTGGTTTTTTATTAAGGGCATAAAGAAAAAAATTTCAAAAAAAGTTAATTCTTTATTTATTCATATTATATTTTGTATTTTTAATTATAAATCTTGTATTCAGGAAGCTTTTGTTTTTTTTTTTCTTCATATTATCATACTCAAGCTTTTCATTATATTTTTACTCATATTTCTAATCAAGCTGTTATTTTCTTTTTCAAATATATTTTGTCCATTTAATAATAATTACTACCAAAAAAAAAAAAAATCTTTAATTTATTTAAATTTACTTTATAATATAATCATAATATTTTATTCTATTCGTTAAATAATTTGTAATTACAATTTGAGAAATTTCTAGTATAAAATAATATTTATTCAAAGAAGACAATAAAATAAAGAAAATAAATAATAAATATAAAAATTGAAAGTAAATAAAAGATTATAAATTTTTTCTAAAATATTAACTTTAATTTGTTCTTGGGACCCATTTTAAAAACAATTCATCAAACATTGGTCTACTTGTATAAGTATCAGCCATGCTCATCAACTCAATATCAGTCAAATCTTGTTTCTTTTTATGTTTAAAAGTTTCATAACCCATAATACAATCTTTATTAACATTATCAATATGATGACACCAATTTGTTGAGATTTGTGATTCATATCTCCAATATAATTGTAAAATACATAATTTCATTTCAATTAAAGCGATATTCATACCAAGACACATTCTATTACCTTGACCAAATGCAAAAATCATTGATTTTGCTAATTTAATTCTTTTATCATAATCTTCTTCACTTTCTTCATTAGATTTTAACCAACGTTCAGGAATGAATTGATTAGGATATGGGAAATATTGAGGATCTCTATGAATTGACCATGGTTGAACTGAAATAATTGTACCTTTTGGTAAAGTGATTGTTGAGTTATCAGCTAATTCAACTTTATAATCATTTGATTTATCAACAATTCTTGGTTCAGAGCCTGGAATTGCACTATGTAATCTAATTAATTCAGTAATAACAGCATCTAAATATTTCATTTTATCAACTTCATATAAATCTAAAGAATTTAATGGTGTAGAACCAAAAGTTTTATTAGCTTCTTCAGCAATCTTATTTTGAATATATTTATTATGAGGTCTTGATAATTCCCAAGTACAATAAGCTAAACTAGTACCTGTAGTTTCATGACCTGCAGCGGTATGATCAAATAATTCACTACCAATAATGTATTTAGCAACACCTTTTGAATAAAGTGATTGAATTAATGAACCTTCTTCTTCATTTGAAGCATCATCATTATTTTCTAAATAATCATAAGCATCTAAAAATTTTTTTTCAACCCAATCTCTTGAAGCAGTTGATTGTTGTTTAATTTCATTAGTTGCAGCAAAATTCCAAAATCTTGGTAATAAAGTAGTATAAAACCACATTGATGAAGAAGCTCTAAAACATTTAATAATCTCACGTTCTTTTAAATCCAAGATTAAATTACTTGTAAATTTTGAACCAAATTCATAATAAGTGACAACATCCATAGCTAAAGAGTTAAATAGTTCATAAACATCCATATCATTATTCATACCAACATTTTCTTCAATGAATTTAATAACATTAGAAACTTTTGAATTGATATGATCTTGTGACTTTTTACTTAAAATGACACTCTTGGAATATAACTTTGTCATCAATTTCTTTCTTTTTAAATGTTCAT
The DNA here is from genome assembly GCA_030564005.1 of Ruyongia tratensis. Classification (NCBI taxonomy): domain Eukaryota; kingdom Fungi; phylum Ascomycota; class Saccharomycetes; order Phaffomycetales; family Wickerhamomycetaceae; genus Ruyongia; species Ruyongia tratensis. The sequence goes on along the minus strand of JAJMKZ010000332.1, from coordinate 37,946 downwards.
TTGTATCAATCATTGAAAAAGCATTTGCTTCACCAAAATTAACAAATTGTTTATAAAAATTAGATTTTGGTAAATTTTTCTTAATATAAATCTTTTTTAATTCATCTATTGAATTAAGACTGATTTCATTTGGACCAATTTGAATAACTTTACCATATTTATTATGTAATTTATCTAATTTAACGTTTCTTGTTTCAATTCTTTGATCATTAAGTGCAAAAATTGAACTTATTTTGTATAGAGTTGGTCCTGGAATTTTAACTAAAGGACTTGTAAAAAAAGGGTATATGATGAAAGAATGGACTAAGTAAAGAGTTAAGGCAGATAGTATAATGGATGATAGTGATATATCTTGTAATAATCGTGTTATAACACCTTGAGATTCTGTTGTAGACATATCTTTAATTGTTTTGGGAGTGGTGACTAATTTTTATTCAACCGATGAGTAAGAATGAATGAAGAAACCAGTTCTTAAGATCTCTCTATATATATACTGAGTGCAGTGGGCAAGTAATCTATCTGATAGCCAATACAAACAGAAACAATTATCTATGAAAAGGAATGAAGGGGTTGGGTAAGAAGAAAGAACCAATTAAATTGAAATTAATTATTATCAGTTATCGGAATTTCGAATAGGCAATTGTTTCCTTAAAGTTTTGATCCTTTAATGGTAACAAACAACGAATTATTAGCAGCTATTGGAAAAGGTGCAACTTCTCTTGGTATCATTAACAATAAATACAAAGTCTCTAATTTTTGCATTTAAAGGTGAAAGTATACGGTTGTTTGTTAGATTATACAGTATAAATTAAAAAAAAAAATCTATATACCATTACTATCAACTTGGCTCATAACTTCAACTTCATGACTGAAAAAATCATTCTCTATATGTTTATAACCTAATTTTTCCATTGAATCTGGGTATTTCTTAACGTTATAAAATTGAATTAATGCTCTCATTGCAATTTCTTGCCCATATGCATCATTTAATTCACCTTCTAAATCTTTACCTGTTAACCAAGTATCTTTTAAATGAAGTTTCTTATAAAGGTATACCAATGAAATTAGATCCATATTATTTGATTTCCATGTCTTACCACTGAAAGGTGTAATTTCTTTAATTAATCTTAAAACTGGATCCCAAATTGCTTGATTATCAACGGATAAAACTAATCTAAACATTGGTGTTGGTAATTTCTCTTGTAATGACATTATTCTTTGTGTTTTACCTTTCACTATTAAAGTAGTAACTCTTAATAAATTTATAACTGTAAAGCAAAAATCTTTATCAACAGACGCAGTTGATGAACTATTACTGCTATTAGATGAACTTGTGATTCCTGTTGATGGTAATTCTGATGAATCTGTTTCAACAGTTGAGGACACTGGTTCTTCTGATACATTGGAAGAAGAAGAAGAAGACGTTGATGAATTGGAGTGTCCATTAACGTTATTGGAATCTGAACTGCTAAGCTCAGTAGAAACACTTGGTAATGGATCTTTATTTGAAGTATTTGAAGAAGAAGAAGATGAAGATGATGATGATAATGGAGGAGAAATAAAAGTATATTTATGAGAAAATTTAGTCCAAAATGAAGATTCATCTCTAACTTGCTTATTCATGATCTTATTTTCATAAATTGTTTCAAAACTTGATAAATATTTAATAACAATTGCCAGATAATTTGAATCATGAACCAATGAACTTAAATATTCAAACTTTAAAATATGATTAACTTTTAAACTTTTCATTAATAATAATAAGATATATGAAGCATTTTTAAGCATTATTTCTTTAGACTTATTAATTTCTAATTTTTGTTTTAATTTTTCATTAACTTCAATTTTTTCATTTGAAGTTTGATTATCTGTAAAATTATATTCTGCAACTGATGAACTTAAAATGATTTGTAAAAGAACATGAACTAATGATGATAGATTTGGTAATGAACTTGAATAATATTTTTCAATTCTATCTAAAACAATGATTTCATAATGATTATTTGTATTTATCTCTGTTGAATAATCAAATATATCATTTTCAATAGCAATTTCTTCTTTTGACATTTTATCAACCCAACCTCTTTCTTGTTTCATAAAATTATCACGTTCATACCATAATTGTTTAAGAGATAACTTTTCTTTAACTCTTGATGCAAATAATTCAGAAGCTTCTAAAATACTCTTTGGTACATAGTTTAATTTCTGTTTTTCTTCTTTTTTTTCTCCTTCTTCAGTTAATGGTGATAATTCTTCACCATCACTTATATCACTATCTTCATCTTCATCATCTGATGTTGGGAAAAGAAATGGGTAACCTTGATTTGTTTGAAATGACCTTCTAACCTTGGTAGGTTTATTTATTGGAGTTGAAGGATGTGATGGAGCAGGTGTAGCAATATGAACCACAGATACAGGTAATGAATTATTATGTTTTGAATGATTTAGAGTTCTAGGCATAGTAATGAATTGAGATAATGATGCTGGATTTTCAAAGTTTTTAGGTAAAGATGATGGAGGTGGTACAAATGATGGATATTTTGAAGTTATATCTGATCTAAAAGTATAATAATCTAATGGTGAACCGGTCAATTTATTTGGATCTTTTTCTTTAATTATATTAAATTTTTTATGTAAAAAATCTTTTAATTTTAAAATACCTTCAAGATCACCAAATAATAATTGTAATGATTTTGTCAACAATATTAAAATATTTCTAATTTTCATACTTACACGACTATTCCATCTCCAATCATCAATACATTTAGTTAAAACATTCAAGAATTTCAAAGCATCTAGTTCCTTTTCTAGTTTTGTCCAACTATGGATTGTTTTATCTTCATTATTACTAGTTTCTTTTTCATATTCTTGTTTTAAATACAATTGTGTTATAATAATCATGAAAATAATAGTTACTAGATGAAATAATATAGTTGAAGTTAATTGTAGTTGATGTCTTGTAGTTGATGCTAAATAAAAATAATTTTCAAATTGATAAATCAATTTGGGTATCAAACCCTTTTCAACTAATAATGTATTATTTTTAACTATGTTCTGTATATGTGAATTTTTTGAATTTATATGTTCATCACCATATGAACCTAATGATATGTATAACAACAATGCAGTGAATTCTATATCTAATGTATCATTTCCTAGTTCATTTGTCAAAATGTTTATTATTAAATCTATTGATTTTGAGTTGATATCTCTGTTTATACCAAAATCCATATTTTTATCAAATTTCTTATTAAAGCAATCTTTATAAGAATCTAACATTTTTAATTCAAGTGATGTAAACCAATCATTCAATTCAGTCTCGATATCTACTTGATCACTATATTCATAATTGATTTTTGGTTTTGGTACTGCTGGAAATGAATTTAATGATGCTTCACCTGATTTAAATTGACTTGCTCTTTCATTCAAAGAATTTTGTAGTTCTTGATCAATCTCTAAATTATCATCATTTGTAGCATTTGTACTTCTATTAGGACTTCCGGGTTTAACTTTTGGTGCTAAATTATCAACTTCATCAATATTCAATTGATCTGTACCTTCATCATCTTCTTCAGCTGCTTCTTGCTGTAATTGCAATTCTAACTCGTATCCCATTTCAACAGACAATCCATTCATGTTATTGGAAAGGTTGAGGATATCATTGGCATCAGCATGTATCTGCTGAAGTGCCACGCTGTCCTGTAGCTCTTCCTCCATCTAATAACAGTTATTACTTTCAAAGTAATGTTACTATTTAATTTAATTCGATTTGATTGGAATGTTAAAAACAAATGACAACGCCTCCAAAGAAAAAAAAAAATTACTGAAGCATAAAACAAAATTTAAAAGGAAAGTTCTTATAATTGATTTTTAAACTCAATTCACTAATAACAAATAACAGATATATACAAGATGGCTAATAATAAGAACAAGATCAAGATCAAGACAAAAGCTAAGGCTGATCCAAAATCCAAATTGTCCTCACTTCGTTTATTAGAATCCCATCTAGAAGATTTACAAGCTCTTGTTGAAGAATCTTCACGTATATCAGACTTAGGTTTAGGTGGTTCTAATGATAATGAATATGAATTAAAGAAGGGTCTTGACAAAGTCTTGAAGTTTTTGGAGAGAAATGATGATGGATCAGATGATTATAATGAATTAATTGAACAATACGATAATGTTTTAGAACAAGTTGAAGAAGGAAAATTAATAGATAGTGATATTAAAGAATTTAATTATATTAGAAACCAAAAGTCTATAGATGAAAATGCTGAAGCCAATTCTCCTTCTTCCAAGAAATCAGTACGATTCAATGATACAGTGGAAGTTTCTACAGGAAATACTGGTAAGAATTTTAAACCATATAAAGATAATGTAATTAATCCAGCATCACAAGATCAAACAGATGAATTATTTGCCAATAGAAGTACAAATATAAGTACTACTGCTCTAAATGATTCCTCAGATGATACCAGTTTGAATGAAATAAGTAATCAAGACATGTTTATACAACATCAACAACAACTTTTACAACAAGATGAACATCTTGATGTATTGGCAAATTCTGTAAAGAGACAACATTTATTATCATTAGACATAAATCAAGAATTAGGTGAACAGAACATTCTTTTAGATGATTTAGAAAATCAATTGGATTCAAATGATAGAAAGTTGAATAGAGGTAGAAATAGATTAGAAAGATTCAGTAAGAAAGCAAAAGAACATAGTAATTGGTTAATTATTATTTGTTTGATTATTATTTTAATTCTATTATTGGTGTTATTAAAATAGATGATTATTTTAATTGCTACCAATTCCCAAAGTATTTCATTCTTCTTGTCTTTGTATATCTTTTTGTGATTTGTTTTCTATTTTTGCTTTTTTAAGGACCAAAAATTAATTATGGGGAGAAAAAGAAGAACAGAAAGAACTTTATGGCTTTTTTTTTATTATTTATTTATGATTATATTATTTTAAAATACGTTTTTTTTTTTATTGTTCTTCAAAAGTCGATTGTAATTCACCAAGAGAAAGAATATTACTTAAATGGTTAGTATACAAAGAAAAAAATTTATAACGAAGCAAAATTTATAATCTCAACTTCTCTTCAAGCTGTCTAATCTAGCTTGAAGATCATCATCAGCACCAGCTGAACCACCAGAAGTTCCACCATTACCACCAACCATTTGTGCTACTCTTTCATTACCATTAGCAATATTTGCAGATTGTAAACCTTGTGGAGCTTCTGACATTTTTGAATTTAAATCTATTCCAATTTCATCTAATACTTTACTAACAATTTCATCAACTTCTTCTTCATCATCTTCAACATCCATAGCATCATCGATAGCATCATCCATGAATTCTTGTCTTTGATCCATTAAATCATTTTCTCTTTCGAAATCCATTGCAATTTTTTGTAATTGTGGTAAATTCATTGATCTATTCATTGAGCCTAATAATCTTGTAGCATCTCTCATTGAAGTAGCCATTTGATCATTTGATCTAACAGCTTGAATTCTTAAAGAAATTGCTTGTAATTGTGTCTTCATAGTATCGAATTTTTCAATATATTTCTTTGTACGTACTAAATCTTTTGCTTGAATCTTACAAGCACTTATCTGACCATTCTTTGCAGATTTTTTAATTTCAGCAATCAATTTCTTTTCTTGTTGTTGTAGTTTTGACTTTTCTCTATCCAATTCTCTCTGTGTTCTTTCTAAAGCTCTTTGGTTCTAATTAATTCAATATTAGAAATTGTTAGTATAATCTATTTTAACTAGTTTGATAAGGGAAAGGCCCATATTAAAAAAAAAGGGCTCTTATAGCATACCTTTCTAAGTTTCTCTTGAGGCGTCAACCTTTTACCAAAAGCCCACTCAAACATATTGTGGTGATTTATTAACGTTTATTGAATCCAAATATCTCTACTTGCTTCTTTAAAAACAAAGCTATAATTATTTTAACGATTTCTCTTCTCTTTTCTATATGCTTTTTTAAAAATAAATCCTCACAAAAAAAAAAAAAAAAAAAAAAAAAAGAGGTTGAACTTCCTTTTGAATTGATTTTATAAAGAAGAAAGACCTCGAAGAAGAATGGCAGCAGATACTACTTCTGTTCTCAAAACCTTGGACAACGTTCTTGGTCTTCAGTATGTATTTTGATCTATAAAATTACCACGCTTTGAGTTGTTTTTTTTTTGTTTTATTTGAAATTGGTGTTGGTGTCAAAACAGCTTAATTGAATATATCTTACTAACAATGCACATCCTTCTTTTACTAGAGTCAAAGTGGTCAATTTGTTTGATACTGAGACAATTGGTACCATCTATTCATATACTGCAAGTCCTGGAACTTTAGTGCTCCAAATTGAATCACAGACAGTATCAGGCCCATCGTACAACTATAAATTCTTTAGAACTTCTAAAATAAAAGGATTTGAAATATTATCCAAGAATATAGATAAAGATAAAGTTGCTAAAATAAAACGTATAGATGTTTCTGTCATCCCACAAATAAAGAAGAAAAATATGGAAAAGACTGAATTGAATAAAAGAACTTTAAATCCAAATGTTTCAAATCAAGTTCAATTACTCTTTAATGCTCTATACAAAACTTTCCCAATTGTTGAATGGAAAGGAAATTCTATTATCGTTTTAGATGAAGTCAAGATTGATAGTCCATATACTGTTGAAGCTGTTAAACTGATATCAAAGGATGAACCAGAAGATGATAATGATGCCCTATCATTAGTTAGAAAAGTTGTTGATGGTATTCACTTAAAACTGGAATCCCAAAGAAAGGGTGGTTAATACCATTTTATATTTGAACCAATATTGAAATAGAAATATATCACACTACTTTAATGTTTCAATTATTGTTGTCAATCGTTCGTTTAGTTTTGCATACTGCATTTCCTAAAATTTACAATTTCTTATAAGAAAATTACATTCTTATACTATTGTTATGACTTTATAATAACTTACAGGTGAATTGTATGTATCTATAGATGAGATATATCCTATTTAATGAAGGAATTTATAATATACTCATTACCTCTTTTATCGTAGTTTTTGTAATGAATTTCCCTGCTGGAGGGTAATATAAAATCACGTGACTCTTTTTTTATTTTTTTTTTTATTTTTTTTTTTTTCAGCTAAAGAAAAAAAATTTGGACGAAATTGAATGAAAAGAATGAAGTGAACAATATTAAATTTATTAACATAATCAATAGATATTAAGAAATAATGGTTAAATTAACTCAAATTGAAGACGAATCAGAAGCTTTATTCGAACAAGAAAAACAAGCTGAAGCTCAAGCTCAAGAAGCTGCTGCTGAAAAAGATGAAGATTATGAAGATTACTCAGAATCTGAATCTGATGAAGAAGATGATTTTGATGCTGATGAATCAATCTTAGACAGAATTGTAGCCTTAAAACAAATTATCCCACCATCACAAAGAACAAAGATCACTGATATTACTACTGGTGCCTACAACTTAGTATACACTGGTGTTTCAAAATTAGGTAATGCATCATGGATATTAACAACCTCAGCTTTATTATTAGGTGTTCCATTATCATTATCAATTTTAGCTGAACAACAATTAATGGAATTAGAAAAGGAATTCAAATTACAATCCGGTGCTAATGATATCTTAGCCTCTGGTGATGCTGCTGCTACCCCAGCTGCTACCCCAGTTGCTGCTTAAGTTTGATGGGGTTCAAATTGAATAAAAGATGAAAAAAAAAATATTGAAAGTTATATTACAAATATGAAGCTAAAAAGAGATTATTATTGAATAGATGGGTTTAAATTGTTTTGCTTGTTGATTTTTACTTATCATTAGATTAGAAAAAGAAACACAAAAAGGTGAAAGTTTTTTTTGAAATTTTAAGGTTCTCTTGTAAATACAATCTAAAAAAATATCAAATTCGTAACATCTATTTCCATTTTTTTATTATTACATTCATTCATATTTTTCTTCTTACACAGAGAGATTCTATTGCAAATTATCATTTTACTATTCTTTCTTTTCATCATATTTATTTCACACATACACAAAAAAAAAAAATTGTTTGGGAATTTTATGTTAAGGTTTTCCTAATGAGTCTGTTTTAATGTTTTTAATGCACAAATTATATATTTACTATTTCAAATCAATGGTTTACTACGTAGAATGTATAGTTAATGAATATTAATTATTAATTATTAAATTAAAGATTGTTTTTATAAACTTTTTAAAGTTATAAATATAAATATCAAGATAAATTTTTCCACCAAGAATTTATCAATTAGCACCATTTTTAACTAAATCTTAGATTGAAGCTTTCCTATCTTCGTTTTCTATCGAGTTCATACCATATTTCAGAGGAATCCAAAGTGATAATGTTGATAAGAATCCTAAACCTACCAACAAAGTAAATGTACCACCAATTGCCATAGATTTATTCATATATGTTAAAACATCAACGAATAAAGCACCACTCAAGCATCTTGTTAAATTAATTACTGATGTAGCACTTGGAATATTGTATGGAAATAAACCAACTAATAGAGCTGTATTAATACTTGTAGTTATCATACAACCAATACATACAAAGAATTTGGAAACCTAAGGGACAGTATCAATGACTCTTGCTTTCACAATATTAAATTTAAGATTGTGATGGATTTCACCTAGTTGTTTCTTCTTTAAATAAGTATTACGTTGCTTTTTATAAACAAAATCTAAAACCTTTCCACAAAAGAAAGAACCAATTTAACCATCAATACCAGCAGGAATATAACAAATACCATGTCAGCATATAAGTAAAAAATGTTAAAATGGGAGAGCAAATATAATACAGTTATATGTATAATTAATTATGAAGGTATATGAATTATGTATATATAATAATAGTGGAATATATATGTGTTTTCGAATTTTGTTGTGGGATTGTATGTATAGTTTTATATTTATATCTTTTAAAGTTTTAAAAGTTTTTAGTAATGAAGAAATGATGAATATAATCATGAAGAAGAAAAAAGTTCATTCAGTTTTTGGGTGTTTAATAGTTAAAGCCCAAATATCTAAATAGGTAGTAATTTCATAAATGATTTCAAAAACGAATAAACTGTAGAAACCTAAAGAAAGACCTAAACCTGTCCAAACTAATTCACCAGTTATAACATCGGCATCATAACCAAGGCCTCTTGTTAATATTTGGAATAGTATAAATTCTAATAATGGGATGTATGAAGATGGTGTTGATAATGGGAATTCTTGGATTGTTAAATGACCAATAATAATTCTGCCAACATTAAATGCTAATGATAAACCAAGAGTTAAAACAAATGGTAAACAATGCTTTGAAACAATTAATGGATTGACATACATCCATAAGAAAGCTGATGCGTAATAGAGAAAAAATGGTAATAAACCTTTAAGAGCCTTATAGTATCCTTTTTTATCTTGACCATAATGAATAGCCACATTTCTTCTAGCACTGTTGATATTGAAGTATAGACCAAGCGCACCAAAAAAGACATAAAGAGAAGTGGTTGTAACTTCATAGTTATAATTGATACCTAATGATTCAACGTTAAAGAATTGATAATCCCAAATTTCACTACCAAAGATACCAGTTAAAGTAAATAAACCAACAATTGATAAAATACCTTCAACAGGACCTGAAATTTCTGAAAGGAATAATTTATGAGTATGATATTCTTCCCAAGTACTTAAATAGAAATTACAAAGACAAGCGAATTGTGAAATCATTAATAACCAAGTATAACCAAAACCTGCAACTGAAGCAAAAATTATGACTGATAAGGTAGTATTAACAGCATCAACACAATGATCAAATAATTCACCTAATGGACCACTTTGACCAGTTCTTCTAGCATGGATACCATCACAGGCATCGAAGGTTTGATACATGAAGAGACCAAAGGCATATGAGAAATATGTCCAACTTGGTTGATCACTTATTAGGTAAGGATCATAATAGAAAACAGTCAATAAATTAACAACAATGAAAAGGAAACCTAATAAAGTAACAACATTTGGAGCCATCCATAATGGGAATATTTGTTCAAAGACAATCCAAAAAGGTTTTAATATATATTTGGTTGTCAATGATCTATCTTCACTTTGATACCTATTAAGAATTTAGTTGATGTTAGAAAACTACAATTAAATCAATCATTGTTCATCATAAATAATGGATCAAACACATAGAGCTATTGAAACTCGTAAAACACATACCTATATTTGGATAGATTTTCTAAACTGCTGTGTGGAATGAAGAACCCCATCTTTTTTCCTATAATTTTATATGTTCAAATTCAAAAACAAAAGCTTTCATATTAAATCATCATCGATTATATTTTTATTAGGGGAAAAAAAAGCTTCAACTGGCAGAATTTGCGTGTCAATAAGTTTTACTGTAGTCGGTGGCGGCCAAGTTAATAAAAGTGGGGGGTTTATAATAAGTATGTTATATATAAATTAATTTATTTGGGCGTTTACATTAAGCCTTCAACCAATTCAATATAAAATACCATGAATATAATATTATAATATATTTCATCACTTATATATACGTTGTACAGCTAGTAGTAAAGAATATTAAAACTTAACAAACTCAACAATTCTATAACATTAACTTAAAAAAGCCAAAATATGATAATTCAATAAAGTTTTAATGAAAGCAATAATAACATACAGTAAAAAAACATAACGCTTAAGTCATAATTATGGAAGTAACCTGATAACAGCTTTCATTTTTTGTAAATCATTTTTATTGAAATCAACAAACTCTCTAGAATTTGGGCTGACATAATTAAAAAATTTTTTTAATCTATCAGAACTTTGTTTTTGAGTGACATTACCAGTAATAACATCTGATATTTTTGAAAAGCCAAAACCGATTTATCTGATTGATACAACGTTATCAGCATCATTATATTTCACTATCACTCTTATTATCTCCATGTGCTAAATTAGCTAAATGAATGGCATCGATTCCATCTTTGAGAGCTTTTGAAATATTTGCTTTTTTTAAATACATATTTGGATCAACATGCTTTGATTTTAAGTCAATATATATTTTTTAATGTAGAATAACCAGCATCATCAAGATCCTGCATCATTAAGTAAAAGTCATCCATATAATTTATTTCATCTGCTGAAATATTAGTTCCTTTAATAAAGTCACAATGCTTATTACATCTGGTGGCCTCAAATGGCAACTCTTCTGGATATATATAACCCATACCATAAGTTTCAGGAACTAAATCTTTAGTCAATGGGTTGTTTAATAGTACTTTATATGACCTTACCTCTAATAAAAACATTTCCATATTCTTATAATATACTCTTTCAGAGGTGCCTCTGTTCTTTTTTTACCAATAGCCTAAAAGCATTTTTTAATGGATCTAAAAGTTTTAGTACTGCAGTTTGATTTGTAACATCACCCTCACCACTATTGTCATTTATTGTATGATTAGATATTCTTATTACCTGTGAAAAGGTCTTATTTATAACTTTGATGGTAACTCCACCTGAGTTAACCTTCTCCTCATCTTCTTTTGAACATGAAATAACTTCTGCATTCTCCTCAATCAAATCACCACTAAAAGCTTTTTGGAATCCATTAGGGCATATATCTTTCAATAAGGCTTCAAATAATGGTGTATTAAAAAAAGAGTTTTGGAAAGTTCTTCCAAATACACAAATCCTATTGGTATCCTTCTCAAGATTTTATAATAAGATTGAATACTTTTCATTTCTAATTTGGATAGAATATTTTTCCACTCTGGGTATGGATCGAAACAGCTATAAAATGCTGTTAAAACTATACTAAGAGCTATCACTTCTGAAGTTTTGAAACTTTCACTGTTGCTTTTAATAACTAATTCTTCCATTTTATAAAGGAATAACATCATATTTTCTTTCGATATCTGACAAGTGTAATTTTGACAGTTTTTATATTTTTCTGCATTCTTTCTTAGCAACAAGTGAATTTCTTTCCCTATTGGTTCAACTTCTTCATCTGCTTCCTTGGAAAACTTGCCATATTCGTATGGAGAATTCTTAATGAACCTAAAGTCAGTAATAGTATCATTTCCAAATCTTAGTGTTAATTGGCTGATATTAACAGGTAAAACCTCATCGGTAGTAACCTGCTTTAATGATTCATTTGACTCATCTTGTTCAAAATACCTTTCCTTAAAGGCACCCCAATTGAATTCGTACATAATCACATAGCTACTGCCTAAAATAAAACCGATTCTAGCACTCCTAGTAAGAACTGATTCATTACTTCCTAATTCTCCAGTTCCAGTAATTTGCACTTCATCCTTGAAGTTTTTAAATGAATCTATTAATTAAGCTTCCTTTTTATATTCAATCGTAGCAAAAATAGACTTGCAAGGTTTACTGCCTTCGATTAAGCCATTTGTTTTTAAAAAACAAGTCATGAAGTCCAACATTATCTTCATCCATGTTACAGTAATGAATGATCTTAGGATACTCTGCTCTTGAAGTCTTTTCGATAATTGGCTGAAACAAAGATTGATTATAAAGATTATTTAAAGGTCTCTCTACTCCGTTACTGGTCCATCAAGCCTTGATAATTTGTGGGACCCTTGTATTTGGTATTTTATTGAGAGAAAGATTGTCGGCTTCTTCAGTTGGTGCTTTTAGCTTCATGTTATTCAAGACATCAAGTGAAATAGAAAAATTTGGGAGGCCTAAGGTAGATATATTTGTTTGTTTGGCGTTTTCATTTGTAGCTAGATGTAAGCTATAATGGATTGTAATAGCACCTTGACTTAGTTCTGATTGTAGTGGTCTTCTTCCTACTGGTGGAAACCCTTTAAAAAATTGATATCGAGTCCAATATTTACCAATCATTATTGGTTTCTCACAAAGTCTGTCTCCTATAGCCTCAATATACCAGAATTTTGAAGGTAAATTGGTTGGCAATCTGTCACTATTTTCTGGTTCAAATTGAAGATCAAATATTACGTCTAATTCGTTCTTCAATTGTCTTTCAACATGACTCTGAATGTTTGTTAAGATATTTGTTACCTCTTGCTCTGATATTTCCAATTCTTCTAAGTTTTGTAATTCACCATTAATATAGTCATCAACATTTGAAATGTTTAAATATAATTCAGTCAATTCTTCGTTAAACAGTGATTGGTTGTCATTGGTTTCCAAATAGTTTCTTAACATAACTTTTAATCTTTCTTTGTTAATGTTCTCTTCAATAATTGAGAATCCTAAATCTCTCTGTTTGCCACGAAAATCTCTTAATAATTCATCGTAAAATTCTTCTAAAGAATCATGACTCTCTAGCCTTTTTAACACCTCTAAAGTTAAATTGAGAGATAATTCAGATGGTCTTCTTTGCTTTTTATATAATGAGTTTAAAAAAATTCTAAATTTATTCTCACCAGCAACAGGTGAATTCATATCTAATTTGAATGAAAATAATAAACTGATATATTTATTAATTCTTCTAGATTCATTTTTCTTCCCTTCTTCGTCTAGTCTGTTATATTTACGATAAGCTTCTGAAGGATTAGGAGCAGGTTGGATGCCCACTCCGTTGTCATTCACGATAGGAAAAGAATCAGGACTATTAACTTGAAAAGTTTGAACAGGTTGTAAAATAGAAGCTGATGTAGGTGCATTTTGAGGATCAGATAAAGGCCGATTTTCTCTTTCTTTTAATATTTCTTTGATCGATAGCCTGTTCTGTTCTTAGTTTAAACAGGTTTTCTGAGTTGGAAGATGATGTAAGCTGACATGTTAGCTCTTCTACCACTTCATGGCCAGCTATTTCTTCTACCGCTCGCTTGGCTGGGTAGCTAGTTGTTGTGCTTCTGGTGATTTTTTGGGGTAGTTGATCGTTGCAGAGCTGGTTTGGCAGCTAATTGGGATTACTTTGGTTCCATATGATATGATCCTTTTGTCAGTTTATTAACAGTATGAACTATAGTCTATCTGACCAGCTCACACTAAGTAGTTGAATATAACGTGAGGACAAAATGGAGTATTTAAAGAGAAGTTTTTAAGTAAAAAAATAATAAAAACCAAACCGCAGATATTTCATCCACACACCAGTCTGTAAGTTGTAGCTCTCCTTTACTTTTTCTACACTTATCACAATTAAAATATAATACATTACAATGTTTGATGGAATCAAAGAAGCGATATATCAATTGAAAGAAGCTGGTATCAAGGATAGATGGGCACCAGCACCAACTTTTTTACCAAAAGATTATCCAGATTTAACTGGTAAATATGTTGCTGTTACAGGTACAAGTTCAGGTGTAGGTTTCGAAGCATTGAAGTTATTATTATCTGAAAATGCTACTGTTATTTGCATCAATAGAAACTTAAAGAAGTCTGAGGCATCAACTTCTGATTTTACAGATGAGGAAAAGTGTAGAATTATTAATATTACTGTTGATTTAGCAGACTTGACAACAATGAAGACAATTCCTGAGCAATTCAAGAAAAATAATATTGAGGTTATTCATTATGTTTTATTCAATGCTGGTGTTATGGTTGCAACTACTGGCTCTTCAACAAAGCAAGGCTATGAATTACAATTAGGTACTAATAATTTAGGTCATCAACTATTAATGCAATACTTAAAACCATATGTTTTGAAATCAACTACTAAAGACTTTACACCAAGAGTTGTATTCACATCTTCAATTGCCCAGGGTATGTCACCAAAGGAAAATGGTGGTATTTATAAAGATTTGGATAATGCTTCAAGAGATTTATCATTATCAAGTTCAACTCAAGCATATGGTCAATCTAAAGCAGGTAATGTTTTTCAAGCTTATATTTTAAACAAAGAAAACCCAGATATCTTCAGTATTGCTGTTCATCCAGGCCAATTAGCTACAGATTTAACAAGAGATTTACCAGCAGCACTCAGATACTTTTTTAGTTATATTACGTATCCACCTATCTATGGTGCTTATTCTGAATTATATGCTTTATTATCACCAGATATTGATGAATCAAAAGACTATACTGGTCAATATGTTGTTCCTTGGGGTAGATTATCACCATTAAGAGATTATGTTGCTGCTTCTTTAACCGATGGTGTTGCTAAGCAGTTTAATGACTGGTTAGATGATCATGTTAAGGAGTATTACGTCTAAGAGTTTTATTAAAAAATAAAGAAGACAATGTTTCTATATAGGATCAAGAGAAGCATGGAATTATAAATCAATTATAAACTAGTTTAGAGATATAGGACAACTATTTTATTTATATATTAATGTGTACTTGAATATGTGTAGAATTATGATTTCAGTATCAAACTGATCTATAACTTAGTTTTTGAGAAATAATCACGAGTCAATTCAACTACTTTATCGGCTAACCCATAACTTGCTTGATAACCAGCTGGACCGATACCATAATTGTGAATAACTTTACCTTCTCTTTCAATTCTTGCACCACCAGTTCTTAAAGGTCTTAACCCAACATTATATCTAAAGATATCTAACTCTGGAGGATTACCAAGTTTTGGGTCAATCAATTCAGGTAAGTACTTTTTAGCTCTTTCAATCATTCTTTTAGATAATTCCATATCAGGCTCAGAGCTCCAATCATTAATCCAAAATGTACCACCAATTATACAACCACCTTCTTTTCTTGGGAAAATGTAACAAGATTCACTAGGATAATTACCTTCAACAGAACTTACACTGATTTGTTTTGTTGCATTATTTCTACACCATAGAATTTGGCCTCTTGCTGGTTGAACTTTTGAATCCATAACACCACCTAATTTTGAGGCTAACAAACCTGAACAATTAATTACCAAATCAGCCTGTAGACCTGAAAAATGTAATTTAAAACATTCATTAATATTATTGACTTTCTTTCTTGATAAAGTCCCACCTTTTGAAAATATCTGTTGTAATAAATAATTCATATAAATAGTTGTTGAAATTGTAACTGTTTTAAAAGTATAACCTGTACGAATTTCATCATTTGGTAATTCACTCTTATCTAATATTCTAAAATCTTCAACAAAATCTTTATACCAAGGTATTTTTAATTTATCATTCTTTCTAACATATTTACAATGATAAACTTCTCTGACACCAGTATTTGGAAATTTACTTAATTTTAAAAATTGTTTATAACCAGGTTTATCAAAATTTTGTAAATCAATCTCATCATGTTTAGCAAAACTACTCCAATTTGCACCAGCCCAAGGTGAAGTATACTCAATATCTAGATCCCCAGGTATATGTTGACCAACAATACTAACAGAATGGCCTTCTTCTAGTAATTTTAAAGAAGTGGTAAGACCAGAAACACCCGCACTATTTAATGGTTCAATTATTTGTTAGTTTTAATTTCTATATGATTCAATCTCAGATCTATTGAAACTATTTGATTTACTTACCCTAATACAACAATTTTACCCATTTCTAGGACTTTAAACTATATTCTATTGAAACTGTTGGAGTATCAAGAAATATCCTTTAGACATAATGATTGAATAAAAGGTTAAAAGCTCCATTTCTATAACGTTTTTTTTTTTCAATCTCATCCTTATCTAATTCACTATTAATGAGGATTTGTGGATCGCTTTTACCAAATTGAGATCATATACAAATCATGAAGAAAGAAGTACTTATAACTGAAGTTTTATCACTAAGAACAAGTAAGGATTGGTAGTTGATATATCGAGAATTAAATACGATATATAACAATATTTGAATAGAATGAATGAGTCAATTGTCTGTTTTCAATCTGTATAGAGAAAAGTCCCGATGAGTAACTGAAAAAGTTTTATTAACTAAGCAACAAATATTAACTATAATGAAGTGAGAAGCAAATAGTTACAAATCACATTTGTTGTAGTTCAGTTAGGTAATCCAGGATTTACGATTTACATTGATTTATCTTTATTGAAAAGACTGATGAAAACTTTGCAAACTTGAATTATACCATATAAAGTACAAATTTCAATTGATTTAAAAGAATTATTAAAATTAAAATCACTCTATATATTAAATTTATAATTATTATTATTAAAAAAACTTTTGAAAGCTATCATTGAGATTGAAATTTTATATCCAACTATAAAAAAGTAGGAAAGAGATTCTATGACACAAAACCTCAAAATTGAACATCAATCACATAAACCTACTATAGTGTTGATCTATAATTTAGCTTGTGAGAAGTATTCACGAGTCAAATCAACAACCTTAGCAGCTAAACCATAACTAGCTTGGAAACCAGCTGGACCGATACCATAATTGTGAATAACTTTACCTTCTCTTTCAATTCTTGGACCACCAGTTCTTAAAGGTCTTAAACCAACATTGTATCTGTAGATATCTAATTCAGTTGGGTTACCATATTTTGGATCAACTAATTCTGGAGCATATTTCTTAGCTCTTTCGATCATTCTTTTAGCTAATTCCATATCTGGCTCTGGGTTCCAGTTGTTAACCCAGAAAGTACCACCAATGATACAACCACCTTCCTTTCTTGGGAATAAGTAACATGATTCACCTGGATAATCACCTTCAACAGATGTAACGTTTATTTGTCTAACTGGATTGTTTCTACACCATAAGATTTGACCTCTTGCTGGGTGAACTTTTGAATCCATAACACCACCTAATTTTGAAGCTAATAAACCTGAGCAATTAATGATTAAATCAGCTGGTAAACCTGAAGAGTGTAATTTGTAACATTCATCAATGTGATTAACTTTCTTTCTTTGTAAGATACCACCTCTTGAATAAATTTCTTGTAATAAATAATTCATGAAAAGAGTTGTTGAAATAGTAACAGTTTTGAATTCAAAACCAGCCCAAATATCATCACTTGGTAATTCACTCTTTTCTAACATTCTGAAACCTTCAACGAAATCTTTATACCAAGGTATTTTCAATTCATCACCAACTCTAGCATAAGTAGCACAAGTAGTTTGTTTGATACCAGCATTTGGTGATTCACTTAATTTCATATATTCTTTATAACCTGGTTTATCAAGATCTTGTAAGTCAATTTCATCATCTTCAGCAAAACTCATCCAATTTGCACCAGCCCATGGTGAAGTATATTCAATATCTAGATCACCTGGAATATGTTTACCAATAATGGTGACTGAGTGACCTTCTTCTAATAATTTTAAAGCAGCTGTTAAACCACAAACACCTGCACTATTGAATTCACAGATATTGTTAGTAAAAACTAATGTTAAAGATTGAAGAAAACAAATCAACTATGTGACTCATTGAAACGATAGAATTAATTGACATACCCTAAGACGACAATTCTACCCATATTTGTATTTGCTATTTCTCTATACTAAAGGACCCTTAAGATCTATGATGATTAGCTGAAAGTTATTATTATTAAAAAGAGAGAAAAAGATCAAGTATTTATATTCACTATAAAAATAATGAATGGCACAAGATTTATTGTTATCTTCAAAAGTAAAGCGTGATTTTTAAAAAGTGAAAAATCTGACCAATAGAATACTTAGTGGCTGGTGAAAGGAAAAAATAGCGAAATTTCCTAATTGGGAATATTGACACAGAAATCAGTCGGAACACTTTTTGGCAGATTTTTGTCACGTGAAATATATTTTTTTTTTATTTTGACACACGAAAAAAATTAATCACCAAAAAAAAAATCGCGTTCTTCATGTTCTTCATCATCACAACGTTAAAACCAACTTTAATATCAATTTGCAGATCATATCAAAATGTCTTTGTGGGTGGATAAATACAGACCTCGCAATCTAAATGCTATAGATTATCATAGAGACATCTCCAAGCGTCTTCGTGCACTAGCTTCCTCTGGCGATTTCCCTCATCTTTTAGTTTATGGACCAAGTGGTGCTGGTAAAAAGACAAGAGTATTAGCTGTATTACATGAATTATTTGGCATTGGAATTGAAAAAATGAAAATTGATGTTAGACAATTTCAAACTTCTTCAAGTAAAAAATTAGAATTTAATGTTGTTTCATCACAATATCATGTTGAAATTACTCCAAGTGATTTAGGTAATAATGATAGAATTATTATTCAAGATTTATTAAAAGAAATTGCACAAACTGAACAAATGGATTTTAATGGTAAACATAGATTCAAAGTAGTTGTGATAAATGAAGCTGACTCATTATCAAGGGATGCACAAGCTGCTTTAAGAAGAACAATGGAAAAATATTCTAAAAATATTAGATTAATTTTAATTTCAAACACAACTTCAAATATAATTCCACCAATTAAATCAAGAACTTTATTAATAAGAGTACCTGCTCCATCAATTAATGATATAAAAATAGTTCTAAAAAAATTAATAACTTTACAAGCATCAAATATTCATATTGAAGAAAATTCAGAAGATTTTATATTAGAAGAAATTTCAATAGCATCAAATAGAAATTTACGTAAAGCAATGTTATTAATTGAAGCATTAGCAATGCAAAATGAAACAATAAAGAAAACAACACCAATGATTGAAATGGATTGGGAACAAGTTATTAAATCATTAGCTAAAAACATTGAAAAAGATAGAAGTGTTGCAAGAATTCAACAATCAAGATCAATTTTATATGAATTAATATCACATTGTATTCCACCAAAAATAATTTTAAAAACATTAACTTTTGATTTATTAAATTTAGTTAATGATAAAATTAAAAGTGATATTGTTGAATTAAGTGCAGTATTTGATGAAAGATTAAGTCTTGGTACAAAATCAATTTTCCATTTAGAAGGTTTTGTTGCTAAAACAATGGTTGTTATTGAACAATACTACAGTAGTTGAAATTTTTAAAAAAAAAAACATTTCTTTATTTTAATTTCAATAGTTTATATTTATTATTATCGTAGTTTTACAAGTAATTATTAAATGCAAATAAGTTCTTTTTCTTTTTTAATTAATTAGTATAAAACTTCATCATTCAACATAACTGAATTGTGTTAATAGCATAGCTTTGTCAGGTAATCTACCAGGAACAGGAATCATAATCTTAATAGTTTCTTTAGTTTCATCAACACCAGTAACTAATCCAAAACCTAATACACTTGATCTAACAATTTCATCTTTATCTTTTTCAGTTTTATCGATTTGATAAATTGAAATTATTGAATTCTGAACATTTGTTAATTTTAAATCAATTTCTTCAATTAATTCTTTTTTAATTTTAGATTCTTTTGAACTTGACTCATCTATTAAACCTAATTCTTCTGGTAAAAATGAAGCTAATAAAGAATCTGAATCATCTTTTAATATTGGTTTATATAATTTAACAATATCATAACCAACATATGTTGTATAAGGTGAAAGAACAGTTCTTTTATCACCATAAAAATATTCTCTTATATTTCTTTGTTGTAAATTTCTTAAAAATGAATCATCTCTATCAACACAACCACCACTTTTACTTAATTTTAAAACTTGTAAATTATTTTTTTGATTAAAATGATTTAATGATAATTTCTTTTTTAAATCAATAAATAATCTTTCATTTCCAATAACTACAACAATATCAATTTCAAAATCTGATATTATATCTTGAATTAAATTAATATCTTTTAATTTCATTATAATTGATGGTGTATCAACAATCATACCAGATTTCATTATTTTAGGATCTTCTTGTAATTTACTACAACAAGTAACACCTAATCTTGAAATATTATATTTAAAGAATTCTAAATTATTTTCAAATTTTGAAACTAAATCAACTTTACCACCATTATCACCACCTTGTATTGAGAACCCAAGAGTTCTTACAATTGGTTGTTTTGGATGTAATCTTGTTGGACCAGTTGTAAATGATTCACCAAATCCATTACTACCAACTGATTCAACATCTAAAATATCTGAAATTACACTTGCAGAAATTGTACCTGGTAAACTAAAACCACCTTCATCTAAATTTAAATTAACGTATAATGGTTCATGATCTAATCTTTGTGCATATGATAATAAAATTTTAGCCAATGAAGTTTTACCTGAATCTTTATCACCTAATATTAATACTCTTGGACCTGATTTCTTATTATTATTTGAATTTATTTCTTGTCTTAATCTTTCTAAAGCGATACAAAAATTAATATATTGTTTCATATTTGTTTCTTCAGAGATATATTCAGATATTAAAACTTCTTCATCATTTTCAAAATTATTAATCGGTATTGAAATTCTAATTTTTGCACCTTTAATTGAGAATAAACAAGATTTACAACTTGAAAATTCATATTCTTTATCATTTGATAATTCAGTACCAAAACATTCCACCACACCACCGTCTAATACTTTGACTAATATTGATTTATCCCAAGCAACTTCAAATCTCCATTCAGAAAATGGTGGAATCTTTATTATTTGTTGATTCTTTTCTAATATGTTATTATTTGTTGATGTTGTTGTTATTGGTGTGTCTTCAATATTATCTGCAGTAGAAAATCCTGGTAATGACATTTTTGACTATAATTATTTTCAAACTGTAATATTTATTCTAGTTATAATGATTAATTCACTAATTTAATGAATGAATGAATGAATCAATACTTTTGAAACAACTTTTCTTCAAATTCTTTCTCTTTCTCTCTTTCTTTCTTTTATTTAGATTTTCTTCTTTTGTTTTTTTATTAAAGAAAAAAAATATTTGATGTCCGGATGTTCAGTTTTAAGAACTAAATAAAAATATATTAAATTTATAATCTCATAAATTATAATTAATCAATTATCAATTTTAATCTCATAATGGTCTGAATCTTATTAGTTATAATCCACTTGAGTTTTATAGATTAATATGGGGGGGAGTTTGACTCATCTTCTTTAAAAAACGAGTATGACACCAGAGAATCAATCTTGATAACGAAAAAAATGTTGAGGTGTAGGTGCATTTGATCTACCGTTAATATTTACTTGAGAGATTAATCAAAGGTATCCATATCAAAAGGCCAAAAGTGTTAAATATCAGGTCATTTACTCTCTTAAAATTAATTTGATATATTATGATGTGGTTCATAATTTTATTGTAAATCTAATTTCGAAAAGAAGTGAAAAAATATTTAAAACTACTGAAATAGTAATAATGAAACCAAAAAAATAATAAAAAAAAGAAGAAATTACAAATATTGATTATCAATAAAGATCTATTTTTATTTAACGTACTAATTACTATTATTTAGCATCAAAATGAAGATTGAAGTTTTTAGGGCAAAAATACATGTATTATTATTAATATTACTTTTGTTGACATATAACGCTATAATTAAAATTTAAAATGGATTTAAAGAAAACAATTGTAAAATACTTAACTTTAAAATCAAAGATTCTTTAGTAAACTAATGTTAAAGTTTCTTAAAATTTCAATAATTTTTGTCAAATTTCGATTTTTTAAGATTGAGAATTTTTTTTTAATTTTTGTAGTCATACCTTTATACAGTTTTTGATTGAACAACAACAGTAGGAATATATATATATATATATTTTTTTTTTTTGAAAAAAATTTCGAAAAAATCTTCAAATATCAATGATATCAATGATAAATGAATATAGTCATAATAAAAATCTTTGATAATCATGTATAAGATTTATCTAAGCTCAAAAGTTTTCACTTTTTTTTTTTAGTTAGTTTTTAAGGAATTTGTTTTTTAAACAAATATTATTGAATTTTATGGAGATTTTTTTTTGTGATACCCTCAAATTTTACAATTTAATCTATTTCTATTGAACATTTACAAAAGTTTAATAATTCAATCATGTTACAGCAGTGAGTGATAAATTAAAGTAGAATAATGAATATAAAAAGATTTCATCTTTAAACAAGTAATTACAGTTAAAGTATAAATTTTCGAAGTTATGAGAAAAGGTTGTTTGTATATGATCAAGATATGAAGATTTCCCTTTAATTCTTCCAAAAAGATGAACTTAAAGAATTACTAGAAGAATAAAAATCTAAATTATATTGAATTAATTAGAATGAAAACAACTCAAAAAAGATACAATTAATTTTATTATTACCACTAAAGACTATTTTAAATGGATTTCAGTATAGTGACACTGATAAAATCTGTCAATTATTTTTCACCACTTTATAAATATATATAAATATATATATATATATATATATTTTATGACACAAAAGATAAAAATCACCTAGAAATGATACTTAATTACCGAATAAGTACAAGAAAAGATTACATAACAGTTGATGAAGGAAACAACGAATGAAGAGTAGAAGATGCTAACAGTAAACAACGAATGAAAAGATTAGAGGATACTAACTTTTTTTTCGGAAGACAGAAGTACTTTTAATTAATAGATTTTGATGTAATAGGTATTAATAACTGATATAAATTTCCTCCTCTTTGTGTAATTTTAAAATCTATGATACAAATTTCAATCATCAGCTTATTCTTTTTTGAGAATTTTGCCTAATATAATAATCATCCAGCATGTGAGGCTCAAATATATAAACTCCATCTGATGATATTTATCAGAATTTATAAATATAGAATATTGAATTTTACTTGAACTAGTGGGTATCATCAGTTGATAATTATTTATTTATATTTGATTTTTTCTTTTCAGTACTAGCCATATATATATATATATAACCTTGTTTGATAAATGTTTTTAAATACAAGACTCCAATTAAAATAAATTTATAAAACTCCAACTCCAACATCTAATTACTAATTACTAATTACTAATTACTAATTACTAATTACTTCAAGTTATAAACAATAACCATTATTGAACCAGGTGTTATTATTTTTATCAGCATATCTAGACTGCCTAATCCGGTAACAAAAGTGTAGAAGGGCAGCAAAGAGGGGAGGGCGGCCCCGTTCGATTTGTCTTTTTTAACGGACTCCTCCCTCCTGACAGGCCTTTTTGGTTTAGGCAGAGGTCTAATTAGAGAACCGCGTCTTTATTTTTTATTTATTTCTAAATCTCCAAACTGTCCCTCCCCCCTCCCCCTCCCCTTGCCGCCTAACTCTCAGAAGGAGCAATGTGAGCCACCAGAAGCTGTAGACAGAAACTCTATCTGGACACTTAGGCTGAATGAACCATAAACAATTTCCCTTTGAGCCATCACCTTTTGGCTTTTAACTTTTATATTTTAGCTTTTAGCTTTTAGTTATATACATACCCCACCAATGTCACTTTTATTTTTATTTTTATATATAATTTATTTATTTATTTTTATTTTTGATATATAAACACATTTGGTTCCTTTAACAACAACAATAAAACATCAACAGATTTGCCACCCTCCCAAATTTTAAAACTCTCTCTCTACTATGGTATCTACAAAGAGATACATCTGCTCTTTCTGTGCCAGAGCTTTTTCAAGATCTGAACATAGATCAAGACATGAGCGTTCACACACAAAAGAAAAACCTTTCCATTGCAATTTCTGTAACTCAAAATTCGTTAGAAGAGATTTATTACAACGTCATCTAAGAACTGTTCATTCAAATTCAAAACTTACTCAAGACGATCTATTAGCTAATTTGAATTCAAACCATACTGCTACAAATACTACTTGTTCAACAACTCCTTCTCCTTCTCCAACTTTAAAATCAAAGAGTCAAACTCCAAAATTAAATAATTTAGATTATTTTAAATATGATGAAAAGAACTTAATATCAATTTTAACAATATCAAAAAGAATAGATAGATTACCTTTTAGTTCAAATCTTTCTAAAAAGGCTTCTTTTTATTTCTTTAAATATCTTTTCAAATTATCAAATGATGAAAATTTCCCGCTTAGATTTATAACTGAAGATTTATTATTATCTTCACTTAATGAATTAGAAACTGATGATTATAATTCAAATAACAAATCAAATAATACAAATACTTTAATCAAATTGGTTGTTGGATTAGGTTGTTCAATTCTTATAAATGATGATTTAATTTCAAATAAAGATACTCTATTATTAAATGATTTAAATTATTTAATTTCAAATGTTATCAATAATAATTTCCAATCTTTAAATTTATTAGAATTAACTATCCTAAGTTATATTTATTTAAATCATTATCAACAATTAATCTCCATAAATAACATCAATCATAATAATAATAATAATAATAATAATTCAGAACAAAATTCAATATTATTACCAATTGAATTAATAATGAATAGACTAGATGAATTATCTTGTTATAATTTAAATAATTCAAATAATTCAATTTTAAACTTTGTCTATCTAATGATTTATCAAATATTATCAAAATATGCTTTAATCTATAATAAACCTTGTCCTCAAATTCATCCAATTATTTTACAATTACAAACTTCAGATCAAGATTTAGATTCTTTACAAACTGATGAAAATCCTTTAAAATATAATATTAATGGTTTCCCATTATGGTATTGGTTTGATCAATTACAAACTCAACCAATTCAATTAATTAGTTCTGTTAAAACTAGTAAATTATACTCAAATAATGATCAAAATAATAATAGTAATAACAATAACAGTAACAATAACAACAACAATAATAATAATCATAATTTATCTAATGGTAAAGTTATGTCTGAATTTGATTTAAATACAATTGTTTTAGGCTTATCAAATGAATTACAAGCTATTAGATTTAATACAAATATAATTTCAATTGGTATTAATAATTCTTCTCCTTCTTCTTCTTCATCATCATCATCATCATCATCATCTCATAATCATGGAACAAAACAAAGATCATCTTCAAAAACTGATTCAGATAAAAGTTCTTTTAAAACTTATTTTAAAGATTTAAATTTCTTGCATAATTCAATCATTATGCTCAATAAATCAATTCAAATTTTTCAATCTCAACAATTATTAACAATTCATCAACAATATGGTTCAATATCAAGTTCAACTTCTTCAAATGATGCTGAAATGTTATCTTTAGTTAAAAGATCAATTTTACTTAATTGTCCACTCAAATTACAAGATTTAATTAATTATTATATCTATTATTCAATTCCATTAAGTTCAAATTCTATTAATAATCATTCTTTTATTAATGGTATTTCAAATAGTTATAGTAATTTATCAATTATTACCTTGAAAGAATTTCAACAATTTAGATTAAATTTAAATTTAATGATTAATAATAACTCAAATTCTTCATTATCAACAACAAATAATGATAATTTTGAAATTATTTTATTAAATAATTTAAAAACTTTTTGGAATAATTTAAATTA
Organism: Ruyongia tratensis; assembly: GCA_030564005.1. Classification (NCBI taxonomy): domain Eukaryota; kingdom Fungi; phylum Ascomycota; class Saccharomycetes; order Phaffomycetales; family Wickerhamomycetaceae; genus Ruyongia; species Ruyongia tratensis. Next base: position 11,708 of record JAJMKZ010000332.1, on the reverse strand, counting down.
TAATGAATTAGAAATTAATAATAATTTAGGTTTAGTTGGTTTACCATTATTATTTAATTTAAAAACAAATCCAAGTTTTCAAATTTCATCTTTTGAAAAATCTGAATTAATTTTTAAATTAGAAACTTTAATATTATTAATTAAAATTATTAAAAATGATTTAATTAAACAAAAAGATAATCCAATTTTACAATCAATAATTTTTTTAATTTCTGAATTAAATAATTCAACTACTTTAATTAATGAAGATAATCATCATAATCATAATCATCATCATCATGATGATTCTTTTACTTTTTCTCCATCATCATCACCTCATAATGATGGTCCTTTATCACCAATATCTGGATTACAATCAAATAATCACCATAATCACGATAATAATTCTAACATGTATTTGAATTTTTTTAATGATGAAGCTGATCAATATGAAATTGAAGAAATTAAATTTCAATGTTTAAGATTTATTAGTGATCTAATTGAACAAATGGTTTTTTTATCATCATCAATTTCTTTAGTTGATAATGATTCAATTATGAAAGTTATTCAAAAATTTTTGTTAGAAAATGTTTTTAATGAGTTTAATAATAATAATCAAGATTCAAATGAAGATGAAATTAAAAAACAACAACAACAAAGTGTTAATATTTTATTCAATTTATCATCATCATCATCTTCAACAAATAACAATGATTCACATCAAAATAGTTCAAAACCATCAAATCGTTTCTTACATCCATTATCTTCATTGACTAGTAATAATTTACCACCAAGACCAACAAATAATCGTGTTCAATTTGCACCATCTGTTACAAAGGGTATGAGTCCATTAAATTCAAATTCTTCATCACCAATTTTAAAGACTCAACCACCACCACCACCACCTCCACCATCATCAAATTCAGTTGCATCACTTGCAAATTATTCATCATCAAATGGCTTTAATAATAATAATTATTTATCAAATATTTCAAATCAAAATAATGCTGTTTCATATGCAAGTTCAACAATTTCTTCAAGATCAAGTATATCATCAAGTGGATTATCTTTAGAATCTCAAAATACTTTAAATTCATCATTACATAACAATACTAATAATAAAATTACTTTACCACCAATCAATTTCCACAATTTACAAAATAATATTGAATCAAATCATAAAAACAATTTCAACACTAAAAGTAATTTAAATCAATTAGGTTCTTTCAGATCTTCAAATTTACTTAACAACAATCAATCAAACAATGGTGGTATTGATAATGATACTGTTAATACATCAAACAGTCCAATTACTGGATTATACACTTACAAAGTCTAGATTTTCAAATCTTTCAATTATTATTCTAAAATATCTGTTTTTTCCCCCCCTCATTTTCAATTTGTATTATACTATTCTGTATTCTGTGAACTTTAAAAAAATTCAAACAATGGTGTATTATAATAATTAATTTTTTTTTTTTCAGTTTTTTTTTGTTTATTTTTTTTTTCCAATTTTTCGTTACATTATATGAGCTGGGTTTATATATTGATTTCAACATTGATACTATTAGTTTAATTCTATTATTTTTATTTATTTATTTATTTTTATTTTTATTTTTATTATTCTATTTCTATGGGACCTGGGGTTGGTTATATTTATACATACATTTTTTTTTCTTACAATAAACAAATTATGGTATTACTTGTAAAAATGAAGTCTTGTAAATCAGTATTTACATCATCATTGGTTAATGGTTTGAAATTAACCACTAGAAAACTTATTATACCTTCAACTATAGCAACACACTCAAAAAAAAAAAATTAAATATAGATATTTCAAATTGTGGAATTTCATAATACTTTACTAATAATTGCGTCCCGAACCAGAAATATTTACACATAAAATTAGAAACAGAATTTTTTTTTTTTTTTAAATCAACATAATAATTTAATCAGAATATTGAGATTTCTTCTATAATGATGATTTTGATAATTGATATTATATGATATGATATTATATGATGATTGGTTGAGAACGCTGAATGAGATATTGTGATGGTCATAATACTATTCACCAGATTTCTCTTCCTTATTGTGTTCATCTAAAAGGTAAAATAAGATTAGGGGGATATAAAGTTTAAAAGAAAGAAATTATGTAATATCTGTTTGGTAGTATAACATATGAGAAGCTTGATGTTTTCCAAATGTATAAATAAATGAATCATGTATCATGATCTAATGAGAAGTTGATTCTCAGTTGAATAACCCTTCTAATTATACAACTTATTCTCACATTTTACTACTTCATTACAACTATTTGCTATGTTTCAATCATATATTAAATCAGGCACATTCACCTTAGATGAAATAGGAGACGAAGATATTCATGATTATACAGTTGTTGGTGATAATGTTCTTGTTCGGTATCTTGAACATTTATCCAGAGAATATCTTAATTTTCTATTAGACATTATTATGGTGACTGTTACATTTAGAGAAATATCACCAGAATTAGCAGCTAATACAGTTTCAACTAGGATGTTACAACAAAATTTCATTCATAAACGTCTTAAGAAGAGATTATTGGAAATTACAACTGCTATTGAGAAAAAGAAGAAGTTTGATGAACCTATTGATGAACTTTTGATTAAAGAAAAGGAAAGATTATTATCTTATTTGGAAGATTCTGATAAAATTTATGAAAGGATTAAAAAATCTATTGCAAAAGAGTGTGATGCTATTATGGAGAGAAATTTAAAAATTATGAATGCAATTATTGAAGACAACCGTAGAATATTTAATGAAGAAAAAAATGTGAGAATTAAGAAAGAGATTGCAAGAAGAAGACCCTGCTGAAGCAAAATATAAATATCTTTAAAATTCAGATGAAAAGAATAAGAAGAAGGAAGAGAATTAGAAGAGAAAACAAGCTGAACATCAAAGAAATAAGAAAATGAAGGAACATAGTGAATTTAATAATTTTGAAGTTGAGAGAAGTGTAATGAAATTGGTTCATAGAGACTATACTAGAAGATATTGAGAAGATTCTCATTCTTATTTCATGACATATATATGATTAATGATTAAATTAACTTACAGTAGTAGTTTTGTAAAGTTTATAGAGTAGATGAGTTGAAATACAAATTAATTTGTTTAAAGTTAGAAATTGTTAGGTAGAAATCGAAAATAATTACACAAAATCAAATTCAAAAAAATTAAACTTTGATTAATTTATATTTTCTAGGCTAGGTGAAATAAATTAATGATAGAAAGAAAAGTTTTGAAAAAAAGATCGATGATTCTTAACTAGAAACCATAATTACTGGTTTTTTTTTGATAAAAAATTATTTTCATAAAGATTAAAGATGCATAATGATTGATGATGATAAGACAAAATAAAATAGGAAATAATATTTATAACATAGGAGTGAATTGAAAGGCTGAGGTAGATGGATTCTTGATTCACCTTGTTTTGGTTAAAATTTGATAATTGTATTAATGAAGATGATGATAGGGAATCAAGTGAAGTAAATAAGGTTGAAATAAAATCAGACATAAAAGTCAAATGAAAACTCCTTTAAAAAAATTGGGTAAGCAAAACAAAAAAATTCTCACAAATATTTTGGAAATGAAATAGTAAACAACAAATAGATAAATCAAACAAATGCAAGCGTTGAATATTTGGATATAATAATCATGCAAAAATTCAAAAATTGAGATTAGATAAATAAAGTGTGTAAAAATAATAATGGTAAAAAAAGAAATGACTTGAGGGTCTTTAAAAAATATTGTAGAAAAAATATTGTAATACTCTCTTTAAAGTAGCTGTTTTGTCTTGTGTTGATAATACTTTCTTGTGTTGTGAATAATTTTATTTATTTTCTAATTTGTTTGGATGACTAATGATTAATTTATTTTTCGTCATCAGAAATTGAAATAACTTCATTATCTTCTTCATCTTCAGCTTCATCTTCATCCATTATTGAATCATCATCGTAACTTTCTTCTTCTTCTTCATCAGAATCATACCAGAAGTTTTCATCCAGAACTTCATTTTCATGTTCATGATTAGTATTAGCAGAACTTGAGATATAAGCTTGAGCAGAACTTGGTAATACAAAACCTTCAGGTATATCTTGTTTTGATCTTTCAACTTCTAAAGCAACTTTTCTTTTGTATTCAGTTGGATTCTTTTTCCATTCCAGAGCAGCATCAACATTTGCAGGACTTGCAGGATTTGGATCTTCTAATAAAGATACTATAGATATTAAAACAGTTTCCACTGTTTGAGCAGGAGACCAAGTTTCTGAATCTGGTTCATCTGATGTTGGATCACCACCTTGATGTAGGATCGATATACAAAGTCTACCATCTCTGTAGACATTTGGATGATAAATAGCTGGAATAAATCTAAAAGTTGGAGGAGAAAACGGGAAATCATTTGGAAATTTCATTTGAGCTTTAAAGTAACCGCCATGATAAGCTGAATCTTCATTAAGAACCATCACACCAATGTTCCATAAGAAGATATTATCATCTTCTAATTCTATGTGGAATGAAGGAATAGATTTTTTAGGGTCAGTTAGTTCTCTAAATTGTCGTAAAAGAAGAGAGGCAGCACTTGCAGATGACATTTTTGAATTTTTGTTGTAAAAGTTGAGTATGAGTAAATAGAAAAGGAAGACACAGTTTGTTAGATTAGATGTGCTTATATTCTTTTTTATATGATCTTTTTAAAATGATATAATGATATTCTATTTAGTTGATGACTTTTTTTTATTAATGGCAGTGTGGTGGTTATTTCGACTATTTTTTTTTGTAAATAAAATAGTAGTTTCTAAGATCACACAGAAGTAAAAGAAATAATTAACTGATGGAATATAAATGAGGTATAAGGGGGTATAAAAAAGTATCAGTTGGTTTTAGTTAAACGTATAAGAGGTGAAGCTTGTGATTTTGTGGGTAAATCTGAGTTATATTTAACTTCTTTTGCAGTTCTCTGTTAAGGGGTGTTTTCCTTTTCTTTTCTGTTTTGTTGATTTTTTTGATTTTTGATTTTTTGATTTTTTGTGTTTTTTTTTTTTTTTTTTTTTTTTTTTTTTTTTTTTTTTTTTTTTTTTTTTTTTTTTTTTTTTTTTTTTTTTTTTTTTTTTTTTTTTTTTTTTTTTTTAACCTTCAATTCCGAAATCCGACATTTTTCTCATGAATTCCGACTTCAAATTAAATTAAAATAAAATAAAAAAATAAAAAAATAAAAGCTGGTTTTAAAAACAACTTTAAATAGCAACAAAAACAACAAAACAAATTCACAAACAAACTAATTAAAAATGGTTGACTCTCCAAAAATCATCAACTCTATCATTGGTATGTGGTATCCATATGGAACCCAGCTCATACACAACTCAATTGTTTGTTTAAAGTGCTCTTTGATTGCAAACAATTTGACGTTTCTGAGACCCTTTTTAATTTTTTTTTAGTCTGATCAGTTCCTTATATACTAACAACAAATTCAGCTCTTTTCTTACCTCCATTAGCTGTCTACATCGTTAAAGGTGCTGGTAGAGATTTAATCATCAACATTATTTTGTGTAGTAAGTATCCATCATCTTGAACTATTTAATTCTTTTCTTTGTTTATCTTTTGTTGCTGGTGTTAAAGGCATATTTATATATATATAAAGCTATTTGCCTAACTTACCCTCCCAAGAAAAACAAGAAAACTTTAAACCCATATGTGTCATTCCTATTGGTTGATTAATTTTGTTTACATGTTACTAACAATATTCAAATTTACTTTAGTCTGTATCTGGTTCCCAGGTATGTTACATGCCTTATACTGTGTCTGGTCTGATAGTTATTAAAGATAATCTAATATCAGAAAAGATTAGACCAATTGCTAAGCATCAGAAAAACAATAGAATATGCTGCTATTGTTACTAGCAAGAAATAAAATGAAATGAAAAAATTTATATATGCTTTTTTTTGAAAACAAGTCAATTGAGATTTTGATATATTAAAACTGAATGTACTATTAATCCACTATTTAATAAGTAATTAATGAAATATTTCTATTGTTTCTAAATGACATTGATTACAAATTAAAAGTTTATTTTGCCATTTTACTTTTATTTCTTGATTTACTATTACTACTTCTATTCTTATTATTACTGTTCCCCTTTTTCTAAAACAATCCTTTTATGTTTTTTAATATATTCAGAAATATAATTTTACATTATTGTAAACTACAAACATCAACATCTCCCCACAAATATCAAGATGTAACCTTTTTTTTTTTAAAATCATAAAAAATAAATATGGATTATAATTAAATTTAAACAATATTGTTTCTCTAACCCATAATTTTAAAAACCACATAACTTAAGTTCACATATATACATTGAATGAATTTTCTTCTAGTTTAATATTTGAAAAACCTAACTTAATTTTTGAAATAAATAATTTAATTTTGATAAAACATTATAAACAAAGCAGATCTTTTATCATAATAATATTCATACCAACATTCACCAATTTCAGTTTTTCTTTGTAAACATCAAACTTATAATCTAAAAAATTGGGATAAATTCCAATGTTAGTATTTCTATAACCACAAAAACTTTTTCTTTTGAAAAAAGTGAAGTCTACCACTAAACTAGGAATAAATTTTAGTTATACATACTGAGGAGCCATAGCTTCCATTAAAGGACTTTGGATAAAAGTAACACCAACCTAAAAAGCACAATATGGGTGACATGTTAGCAAATCTTTCTCTAATAATGAATTCGAACATTCAAACTTACACCGAATAATACGATATTCCAGACGATAGGAAAAGATGGATGGCTTGTGACCTTTGAGATGAAAGATTCTGATTTTGGAGCAGAAGCAGATGGGGCACTAGCGTATAAACTGTTCATTTTATCTTATAGTTTTTCTCTATTGAATTTAAATTTTAAAATTCTATTTCTTTCATTTTCATTTTTCTATATAATTTTTTTCGTCGAAAATAAAATAAAAAAAAAAAAAAAAAAAAAAACTAAGTCACGTGAAATTTTTTAAAAAAATCGACAAAAAAAATTAAAAGTAAATAAAAGAAATTAAAGGATGTTAAAGAATTTTTTACTTAATACTATTATTCAATATTTCAAAGATGTCTGAAACTAAGAGAGATATTGCTGATGCTGCTGAATTGTTGTCTTCATTAACTGTCGATGCTACTAATAAGGAACAAGCTGAACCAGTCCAAGAGAAGGAAGATTCTAAAGTTGAAGAATCTGAATCAAAATCAAAGATTAAAGAATCTGAAGCTAATCCAAAAATTGAAGAATCTGAATCTAAAGAACAAGATAGTAGTTTAATTAAATCAACTTATGAAGTTCAAGTTAAATTGGCTGATTTACAAGCTGATCCAAATTCACCTTTATATTCCATTAAATCTTTTGAAGAATTAGGTTTATCACCAGAATTATTAAAAGGTTTATATGCAATGAAATTTCAAAAACCATCTAAGATTCAAGAAAAGGCTTTACCTCTATTAATTTCAAATCCTGCAAGAAATATGATTGGTCAATCTCAATCAGGTACAGGTAAAACTGCTGCTTTTTCATTAACAATGTTAACAAGAGTAGATGAATCACTTAATGCAGTTCAAGCAATTTGTTTATCACCAGCAAGAGAATTAGCAAGACAAACTTTAGATGTTATTGAAGCTATGAGTAAATATACTAAAATAACTACTCAATTAGTGGTTCCAAATTCAACAAACAGAGGTGAAAGTATTAATGCTCAAATACTTGTGGGGACACCAGGTACTGTCTTAGATTTGATACGTCGTAAACAAATTAATGTATCTAAATTAAAAGTTTTTGTCTTAGATGAAGCTGATAATATGTTAGATCAACATGGTCTTGGTGATCAATGTGTTCGTGTTAAGAAATTTCTACCAAAAGACACTCAATTAGTTATATTTAGTGCTACATTCCCAGATCATGTTAAGAAATATGCTGAAACTTTTGTACCAAATGCAAATCAATTAACTTTAAGACAAGAAGAATTAAACGTTGATGCTATTAAACAATTATATATGGATTGTGATAGTGAAAAACATAAATTTGAAGTATTAAACGAATTATATGGTTTATTAACTATTGGTTCATCAATTATTTTTGTTGGTAGAAAAGATATTGCTAACATGCTATATAAACAATTAAAAGATGAAGGTCATCAAGTATCAGTATTACATTCAGATTTATTACCACAAGATCGTGATAAATTAATTGATGATTTTAGATATGGTCGTTCAAAAGTTCTAATTACAACAAATGTTTTAGCTAGAGGTATTGATATTCCAACAGTATCAATGGTTGTTAATTATGATTTACCAGTTGATAAGGCTGGTCAACCAGATCCTTCTACATACTTGCATAGAATTGGTAGAACTGGTAGATTTGGTAGAGTTGGTGTTGCTATCTCTTTTGTTCATGATAAACGTTCATATGAAATTTTAATGAAGATTAGAGATTATTTTGGTGGTATAGAATTAACTAGAGTTCCAACTGATGATTGGGAAGAAGTTGAAAAGATTGTTAAAAAAGTTTTGAAATAAAAATATTAAGTTTAATAATAATCATCTGTTTGAACTATTCATAATATATAAGTAATATTAATTTAAATCAGCTAATTGTAGTTTCTTGCCTAAATTATTTTGTTGAAAAAAAGTCCGGATGCATTATTATTTGGCAGTAAAGTAAAATCAAAAAATATCAGCAATACAACAAAGAGGCCATCAGCTTTAAAAAACTAATTACAATTTATTAATCTTTTTACTCTGAGACTTTGTTACATATAATTAAAGTAATAAATATTACTTAAGAAGTGAGGTATCTGTCAATCCAATAACTTCAATAGCTTTCTACTTATATTTGCTCAGAAACTGCAAGATTAACATAGCAAATCAACAAACAGAGGGAACGATATATCATATAAGCATGGGTAGAAGAATGCTGAGTAATGATATCGCACTTGCAAAGGAATCAGCTAAAAAATTGGCATCAAAAGATATACCAAAACTACAGGCTAAGGATGTAGATGAGTCTGATGTGATATCAATACATTCTGAATGGTCTGAAGTCCATGATGTTGAGGTATTGTCTATCGGATCAGATAATGAGGGCTCTATGAATTATGATGCTGACGACGTAGATGGGTTTGAATATGATTACGACGACGACGATGATGATGATGATGGAAATGATTTCTTTGGTGATGAGCAAGATGAAGATGAGGAAGCATTAGATATAAATCAATCATTAAGTGTTTTTAACCTTAACGATAAGAATGACAACCAAACAACAACAGTTGTTGATTACAAATATTTAACTATAGATGGGTTATATGATCAATTAAGCTCACATGTCAAAGATTTAGCAACAATATTTAATCTTGATGAAAACTACATATTAATCCTTTTACAATATTTTGATTGGAACAAAGAAAAATTGATGGAAAAATATACAAATGATCCAGATGAAGTACTTCAAAAAGTTGGTATAAAATTAGAAAATAAAGATTATGACAAATCAAATAACTCATCTATACTAAAAACATACATTCTAGGTGATGAATTCACATGTTTCATATGCTGTGAAGAAAAATTGAGATCATTTAGTTTACCATGTGGCCATGAAGTTTGTCTTGATTGCTATAGACATTATGTTGATCAAAAATTGAGTAAATTTGAATTGATTAAATGTCCAGCTGATGATTTAACACTAACACCAAAAGACTTAGATATGTTATACGAGGGTGATGAAAACCCAAAGAAAATTTACTTGAAGAGTTCAGTTAGGCATTATGTTGATAGACATGTTAGTTATAAATGGTGTCCTGCTCCAGATTGTGATTCAATTATTCAAATATCTAATTTGATTAATATTAAAGAATTAGCAAAAGAAAAATTAATACCCATAGTTACATGCCATTCTGGTCATAAATTCTGTATCAACTGTGGCCTGGAAAATCATTCACCAGTTACTTGTGATCTTACAAAAGTTTGGATTAAAAAATCTAAAGATGATTCAGAAACAATTAATTGGATGACCATGAATACCAAACTATGTCCTAAATGTGGAGCAAATATTGAAAAAAATGGTGGTTGTAACCATATGACTTGTAGGGAATGCCGCCATCACTTTTGTTGGATTTGTTTAGATAATTGGAATTTGCATGGAACTTCATATTATCAATGTAATAGATTTGATAGCAAAAAGACTAATGAAACAGCTGAATCAAAAGACAAAACAAAATTAACACGTCAATCATTGGCTAGACATTTTCATTATTTTAATCTATTTACTACTCATGAAATTTCATTAAAACAAGATATTGAATTATGTAAAGTTGTGGAAAATAGAGTTAGAGATTTACAAGAATCATCCGGTATATCATGGATTCAAGCACAATTTTTAAGTAATGCAGCTCATCAATTGTCAATTAGTCGTGCATACCTTAAATGGTCTTATGTTTTTGCATTTTATCTAGAAGCACAATCACAATTATTATTATTTGAAGACCTTCAAGCTGTATTAAGTAAAGCTGTTGAAGATTTAAGTGAATTATTTACAGTTAAAGAACCGAAGAAAATCGTTGAGATGAAGTTGGAGTTCTTGAATAGAACTAGATATTTAGCGGATAGAACAAAAGCTATTGAAGGATTTTGTAATGATTTGCTTCATGATCCAAATATTGCACTTGGCTAGTTTTAGAATTATGAAATTTATTTATCTGATAATGAATTCTATTATTATTATTAACATGGGGACAACTTTATAATACTGGCGATTAAAAAATTATTAAAAACTTGGTTTAGGTAAGCGGTTTTTTTTCCCACATATTGATTAGTAGTATACATTAAATTATTTATCAATTGAACAATACTTTGTAATAAATTCTCTATTAAATTTTCTGTTTTTTCTTTCTTTTTTTTTTTTTCTTAAAGATTTAAAATTACTTATCTGAATCTTTCTTCTAATAATCTTTCAACACCAACTTCTTCCAATTCTTTCTTACTAACCCAAAGTTGATGGAAAGTACCCAAACTTGATAAAATAGAACCACCAATCCAACTTTGGAATTTTCTTTCAATAACATTACCACTTGAATGAATTCTAACTTTAAGACCTGGATGAAATCTTGAAACTTCTGCATTTAATCTATCATTCAAACCTGGAATGAAAGATGATGCACCTGTTACTATAATATTATGAGCTAATTGAGCACGAATATCAACATCTACTAGAGAAAGAGCATGTGCTGTTAATGCACTTAAACCTCTATACTTTGGTGCCTTTTTTCCCTTCTTTGTAGCATTTGCTGCTTCAGCTACAGCTGCTTCTTCCTCTTCTTCAGTTGGTTTCTTAGCTCTCTTTAAAGGAACATAATCGTTCTTTGAATTTATTTCTGGTTCACCACCTTCTGCTTCATAGCCATCTATTATATAATTTTGAGGTTCAAATAATGAATCACCAATTTCATATCTTTCTTTACCTAATTGAATCACTGTACCGTTATAAATTTCATATTTCTTAAATCTATTTATATCATTAACATCAACATTTGTTTGTTCTTCAGGTTTAATTTCTTCTGTTGGTTCAGTATTTTCATCATCATTAGCTGTAACATTTGGTGCTGGTGTATTAGATTTTGAAATTTCATTTTCATATGAGTTAATAA